>JAPYZK010001949.1:0-19477 GCA_030522785.1 Platygaster equestris | reverse complement strand
CATGGACGTGGGACGCGGGACGAAAAAATATATTTGTTCAGGTAAAAAGAGACCTGAACCTCAAAGACCCGCGAAGGGTGTGAGTATCCAGAAATTAAAAAAAAAAAATAGTTTTCAAGACCTCAATTTCGAATAAAATTCTTTGACAATGTAAAAAATTGTTAAATTGTAAAATAAGGGATTCTTATTTTTGCTGACATTCTTTTAATTCCGCAACTCTTCTCTGATTTCTCCGGAAATGAATCAAATTTTCGCGGATTCGCAGTTTTTAAAATTCATTCTCATCAATTTTTTACAATTTTTTTTATACCCCTTCGGATGACAATTCCCGCGTTTTTAAAAATTTTCTCTCTCTCTCTCTCCTTCTCGTCAAACGGCCGCTCCCTGTCTAAGAAAGACAGAAGCAATATTCGCCTAACCCTTAAATCCGAGATTTTCCGCGAATTGGGTAGTAAACATCACTCCCGTTCCGCTAAAATCGGCACATGCCCGAAAAATTCGGACGTGGCTATATTTCCCCATCGTTCGTGAAACGCAAACGTCGTCGTCAACACAATTTCCCACCCAAGTGTCACTCGCTGTGTTTTTAAAATATTCCGCTCGCATATCCAACTCAGCCAAAAATTGAAAAGGACTTACCTTTCGGAGAACAGGTGATGGCTGAGGCTGGCAATTCGCTCCAAAATGATCCAGAAAAAGACGAATCCCCGCGTATCCGATCCGAGTGGCAACAAGCATCCATTTTTTTATCATCGGTACTGATATCCAAACACTGTCCATTATTCACTCCGAATGTGCACGATAACTCGCGGAAACGCGCTCCGACACCTCCGAAACCCGCAACGAATGTTTTTTTGTTTGGCTAACGCGATTTTCGCCAATTTTTCGGGTGAAGAACGCGCGACAAACGGACCCCGGCAGAAATCGCGGCAACTTGTAATGGCGCCGGCCCGGCCGCCGAAAAACCGTTAGAGGGGCGGAGGCGCCAGGCAGGAGGTAGAAGAAGACAGACAATATCGATTGCAAAAAGCAGCGATGCTATCGATATTTTTTGGCAAGCAGCGATGTCACGTCGATGTTTTGAATAGATTCCGATGTTTTTTTCGTTTGTTTACTTTTTGAAGGGAAATTCAAATACGTATTGAACAGGGAAATATTTTTTTGCTGTAATATCTATGTTTGTAATGAGAATGAATCGTTGTTATCGTTTCTTTGAATTTTGAAGACAATGTGGGAAAGAGAGCGGAAAAAATTGTACATGTATTTTTATTATATTATAAACAAACTCTTTTATTTGATTCTAACCTTAAAAGTGGTACAAAAATAAAAAAATATTCAACATCCAATTGCGAGAAATTGCAATTTCTTCTCAATTCTTTAGTGTCCTAGTAGTTTTCCTTTCCTTCTTCTCTTTTTCATTCTATTAGGTCTATAAGTGGGTAATTCGAAAAATCTAAAATACAACAGGACGCAAATTTTGAACGAAATATGCAAAAAGAAAAGGAAAAAACGCAAATGTTGCTTTTGATTGCAGGACGTCAGCGTGGACATGGGCCAGGCCGGGGGCTTGAGCCCTTCGGCTCCCAGCGGCATAAAATTGGGGTGGATCCAGGGCGTCTTGATCCCATGTCTGCTGAATATCTGGGGTGTCATGCTGTTCCTGCGGCTTTCTTGGGTCGTCGCGCAGGCTGGAATTTCGCACAGCATTATCATTATCGGGATATCAGCTGTGGTATGCGTCATCACGACGCTCAGCCTCAGTGCAATTAGCACTAATGGCGAAGTAAAGGGAGGTGTGTGTCCGTGTGCAATCATGTGTACGCGTCCACGACGATCGAGCTTTTTCAAGGAGTGGTGTTACACGTGTTATTATTTCAGATCGCGAACGCTCGAAAGTACTCGAGGAAATTTCCAGAAATTATTTTCTCCGTAACTCCAATTTTTATCGAAATACATAAAATAATTTAAATATAAATAATAATCATAATTTAAAAGTAACGGTTTCGAGATTTTTTTTTAATTTCTCGAACTCGAAAAATTCGTAATATTTATAATACTCAGTAAAATTCGTAGAATACCTTTAAATGTTCCAAAAAAATCCTTTAAAACTTCATCTGCAATGAAGATTTGAAGAAGAGTAAAAATTTCCCTAATTTTTCTCATTACTTAGATGTTGTGTAGATACAGAAACGAGAGAACCTTTTTAACGACCTTTCGTGACCCCTCAGTTTTATCGCACGTTTGGAGAATTGATTGCTTTTCGGAAATAAATGAGATTGAGATCGAAATGAAATTACTATTCGGATTTATATGGATATAGATGTTTCGTTGCTCGTAATTTTCCGTCCGAATATTCCTTCTCCGTAAGAAATAAAATTTCAGAACTCGCAAATGATGACATTCTATTCAAAAAAGAGCGTAAATAAGCACCCAATCCACTCTAAAACGGTGCATTTTTCCACAGAAGATAAATTTTCGGGTGTATTAACCCGATCGTCATCTTTTTACCACGGAATCCTCGCAATTTTCCACGCGAGACCCTTCAATATCGCGCGAGTCAAGTGCCTCGATAAAGCCACGATATAAACTCCAGGCATTTTTCTGAACAATCCATTTTTCTCTCCACGTACTGTCGTAATTTCTCAGAATTTTCGCAATTCGAAAGCTGAAGGAGCTTAACGAAATATAATAGCCGGGGAATATTGAATTTAGGGGGATGATAATTTCTAGAGTTTTTTGCGAGCCTTGAAATTTATCGCAGGCGGGAAGGCTCGCCGCAGTTGGGAGGGGAAATGGTCTTTCAAAAGTAAAGTATAACCCCTGGAATTGCCCGATCCCTCAGGGGGCTCGGGAAATGTTTTCATGGCAATTGACGTGTTTGTTCTTTACAGAGCCCTTGCCATTCTTAATAATTAATTTCTGGAAACGTTGAACTTTGCAGCACTGAGAATGTTTACGAAAGTGCTCATTTTGTCGAATTTCTTGCAAAATCAAACATTCTTGTAACACGCAGTTTGTAAAATTTCGTAAAAGGACTCGCGACTGAAAGAAAAATGTCTATTTTTCAGGAGGGATCTACTTCATAATTTCTCGATCACTTGGCCCGGAATTCGGCGCTTCCGTGGGGATAGTTTTCGCGTTCGCGAACTCGGTTTCTGCGGCGATGAACACTATAGGGTTTTGCGACTCTTTGAACGATTTGCTTAGAGAGCATGGATTGAAAATTATTGACAACGGCACTCAAGACGTGAGGATCATCGGGACAGCCGCTATGGTCGTCATGATACTTATTTGTGCAGTGGGAATGGAATGGGAATCGAAGGTATGAATACAGGAAACTTCCATTTATTTAAACTCTCGTTTATCTAAACACTCGTGTGTCGAAACGATTTTTACTCATTTATCTAAACGTGAGCTTTATCTAAATTTTATCTAAACTAAACTAAACTTTATCTAAACTTCCCCTGTTCCCTCCACTACTTTCAAGTGAAAACAGATCCGAGGAGTGTGATTGGAGAACAATATTTTTTGTGCCCTTCTCTCAAAGTGACAGCCAATGAGCGATCACTTCGAGAAATCTCCTTGAAATGGCGGGGATTTCCCCTAAGTTTAGCTAAACGAATGTTTACATCGCGAAATGGTTTAGATAAATGGAAGTTTCCTGTTATGTCATTCACTCTTGTTGAGGAATTTTGGTCATTCGTGGGTTTTTGTGATTTAGGCTCAGAATTTCCTCATTGCGATCATCGTAGCGGCCATTTTTGACTTCTTGCTTGGTGCGGTGATTGGGCCTAGTGATATGATTCAACAAGCTCAAGGGTTTCATGGATTTTCCAGTGAGTTTTATCAAGTTGATGATTTCAAGCTTTTTACTTATTTGATGGTTTTTTTGAGTACTAGTTGAGTATATGTATTCTGAAATGAATTGAAAGTTTCTTGTTTAATTTTGTTCAGTTCAGGTTAGGTTAGATTCGTTGAATTTACGAACTTGAATTTTACCACCGGTTCTCTTCTATGGTCGTGTTTATTTTGCAACAGCAGAAAAAATGACGAAAATTGTTTCAAACAATCATTTTTTTCTCCTTCGTATGATATTTCGATGATCTTACAACAGTTAATGATTTGCCTAATTTTTAGAGATCTTTGTTCAATTTATTTATGTAATCACAATTGAGTAATATTTCATAATTAGCATTTTTTTTGAAGTATGGATATTTTTTTATAAAGATTTATTATAAATTACTTGCGTGAATTTGTCAAGTTCGAGAAAAAACGTGTGTATCGCGCGTCCTGTCTGATTTTATATGGATTTTTCTACTTGAATTAACCAACTTTCTCTACTGCCGGTTCCTGACTAATAAAACCTATCGAATTACATCATAAAAATGATTAAAAAATTGCTAATTAGCTAATAAATCATTCCACGAATTTCAATCACACGACGTAAAATGTAAAATATAATAAATTTCAATTAATTCGTTAACTTTAATAGTAAATTTCGATTTCATGAAAATTTGAACTCTGAATTCTGGAACCTCAATTTACGTAAATCTTCAATTTTTGAGTATCCTGATTCTTTGGTTTTGTCCAAAACTGAATTTATAATCACTCAATACGTCTTTATTTCTCATAAATTTCCAAATCGTAAAATAATCATTGTAACGATGTAATTTTTGTTCAAAGCCGAAGTTTTCATGCAAAACTGGGGACCGGATTACCGATACTCGGAGAACATGACCCAGAACTTCTTCTCTGTGTTTGCTATTTTCTTCCCGTCGGTGACGGGGATCCAAGCGGGGGCTAATATTTCGGGAGATTTGAAAGATCCCGCGAGTAGCATTCCCGTGGGAACACTGCTCGCGCTTCTCATATCGATGGCCAGTTACGTGACCTTCGTCTTGTTCGCCGGCGGGGCTGCTGTCAGGAACGCCAGTGGAAACCTCACCGTCAATTCTACCATCGCCGCGTGCATACCCGAAGTCGACTGTCAGTACGGTCTCCACAACAGTTATTCGGTAAGAAAAGGTTTTATTGATTCTGCAAAATCAATTCATATTTTTCGTAGTTTGTGATGAATCGGTTTTTTGGATCTTAAAATTTGAAACTGAGAGAAATCGAGCACATAGAAATGAGAAATTTGGAAATCTGGAAACGGAATTTCAAATCAACAATTTTTTAATTTGAAAAACAGAAATATAAAAATCAGAATCTAGATATCAAAAACTTTAAAAATATTGGAATATTCGTTTCTGGAATTTCAGACTAAAAAATTCAAGAATTTAAACATTTTGAAATTCGTAAAACAAAACATCGGAAGTTGAAAAATTCGAAGAATATGTATAAAATTAAAGGATTCGAATATTTGATGATTTTCGAGTTCTAGCTGAAATGTTGTGTCCAAATTCCGGAGTACATAAAATAAATTTCATTATTGTTTAAACTGAAATAAAACAAAAATGAAACACATTGAAATTTATTGCTCCATATTTCACTGATAGTAAAATAAATTATTTCTGGTCTCACCTACATTCACGTAACTCATAATATTTCACACTAAAAAACTGTGAAATCTCACACATTTGTTCATAAAAAACTCACATTGTTGCTACTTTTGGGAATAAATAACTCGCGAATTTCTAGTGAATGACAGAGCTCGTAAAACGTATTTGAACAAGGTGAAAATTGATGTATCCAACATTTCTCAAGTTTTTCTCTGAATTTTTAAATTTATTTTCCACGAACGTTCACATTCTGACTTTTTTAATTATCGCATTGCAGCATCGTTTATCACCTGCATTTTTACGCAATCTGTATTTGCACTTCAAAGGCGATGAAAAATTGACGCAAAAAGGTCTATTGTTTCCGGAAATACTGATGACAAACCAAAAATTAGATACAATGAAATTCGTAATAAGCAAAAACGAATTTCGGTAAACCTGACAAGAAAAAAATTTTTTTCTATTCCAATAAGAAAATTATAATAAAGCCACTTCGTAAATTTTAAAGAAATTCACAAATTCTGTAAATATTTATAAATCAACAAATTTTCAACAAGAAAAAATATATGAATAATCCAAAAAGGAAAAAATAATTATTTATATTGAAAAATATTTTTACGCTCATAAAAATACTCTCGCATTTCCGGTTTTTTTGTATTTTTTCCATTCCCCCCGAGAACATGAGTAATAATTCATGCGGGGTTCGATTCCAAGTTCCCGATTTTACCGAAGCCCAGATCTTATCGTTCGTAAACGGGCATGTTCTTCCCCCCAGATGATGCAGATAATGAGCGGTTGGGGGTGGCTTATATACGCGGGGTGCTTCGCCGCGACTTTATCCACGGCCTTAACGAATTTGTTATCCGTCCCTCGACTCATCCAGGCTTTGGGTACAGACCGAATCTACCCGGGACTTATTTTCTTCAGCAAGGGATACGGGAAACACGGCGAACCTTACCGCGGCTACGTTTTGACATTCCTCGTCGCCACCGGATTCCTTTTGATCGGTAAACCGATTTTGGAATTTATGTAAATTTATACAGAAATTTTCACAAATTCATGTCTTTTTAGGATATTTGGAGACATGTTTTAGTTATTTGACTTCGAAAACTGTGATTCCTCGGAAAAGTTTGATAACTATCGAAAACTATCGATAGGTATCGATAGTTTTCGCTATCGATTTTACCCATCATTTTCCCATTTCATGTTAGGAAAAAAATTCCGCGCATGCGCTATACAATGCGGGCAATGTACTATGGGAGAGCATAGGAAAGTGCATGTTTTTTACAGATAAATCGAAAATAAAGCCAGTGCGAATTGCAAATTTACTGAAAAACGAAATCTAATGAATTTTAGGGAATTCAAAAAAAATTTGGGTCAGTTAATTTGGAATTAAATTTTTAATGCCGAATTGGAAGACATGGACTTTTTTATAATATTCTAAAATTCATATGATTTCGAGTGTTTTACACTATTCATAAACAATTTCGCGTACTCTGGAATGATAACAAATATTTTTCTCGTTTGTTTTCCAGCGAACTTAAACATCGTAGCACCCTTCATTTCGAATTTTTACCTCGCCTCGTACGCGCTTATCAATTTCTGCACATTCCACGCCGCCGTTGTTCGCCCTTTGGGCTGGAGACCGACATTTAAGGCAAGTTTTAAATTCCTCAAAATTTTCAAACGCCACAGAAATCAATTTTTTCAAAAATCCGAGAAAAACCTTAAAATAGAAAAATCTTCGATTTTCTACGAAATCCAATCAGACCTTTCAATGTTTCAAATAACTTCCAAAAAACTTTAAAAGATCCAAAAACTATCCAAAAACCCCGAAATTCAATACAAATACATAAAAAAAGTCGGAATGAAAGAAAATTAAATTCATTTCCATCGTTTCCAGTATTACAACACGTGGCTGTCGCTGTTCGGTTTCATTATCTGCATAGGGATAATGTTCCTAATCGATTGGCAAACCTCCCTGATCACGCTGGTCATCATTTTCGCCCTTTACTTGATCGTCGTTTATCGAAAACCGGACGTTAATTGGGGCAGCAGCACCCAGGCGCAGACTTACAAAACTGCTCTATCCATTGCTTACAGGTGGTCTTCAATTCTTACGTAAAACTCAAACTACTCTTACTGTTACTAACAATACTTTTTTTCACAATTCCCTCAGGCTGAATTCAATCGACGAGCATGTGAAGAATTATGCCCCTCAAATATTGGCGCTTACAGGGCCTCCTAACACGCGCCCTGCACTTCTACATCTCGCCAACCTCATCGCCAAAAACAATTCTCTTCTCATTTGTGGAGAAGTTTATCCAGTAATTAAGTTTCATTTTCTTAATTTTGTGTTTGAGAGTATAATTACGAATATCTATTATTCCAAGGAATATTAATTATTATTGTTCAAAAATTTGATGACAAAAATTTCGTGTTCCAGTCACGACTGTCCTACAGAATCCGTTCCACTCGTTTGCGAAACGGTTATTCCTGGCTGCATAGACACCGGATAAAAGCGTTTTACCACGTGGTGGAGGATCTAACTCTGGAAAAAGGAGCTTCCGCCATGATGCAAACCACGGGGGTGGGAAAATTGTCCCCGAACGTGGTCCTCATGGGGTTCAAAACGCACTGGGCGTCTTGTGAACGCAAAGAACTCCAAGAGTACTTCAACGTCCTTCAGTACGTTGCACGTGAAAGAAGTTCGATGAGCAAGTTTTTCATGAACATTACTTTTTCAACAGCAATGCCTTCGACAACAAATTGGCTGTGGCTATTCTTCGGATCGCCGAAGGTTTGGACTGTTCCGCGACCTCGAACGGCACTGTGGATGACGAAAATTTGGTCCAAAGCAGTTATGATCTAGCGGGAAATACGCTGATGCACGCGGATAGCGATTTATCCATGAACGGTCAAATTCCGAGGGTTCAAAGTGTTCCTGTGATGGGTGGGTTATTTTTTGTTTTTTAGCCAGAAACATTTTTTCGAGTTATTTTGGAACTAAACAACTCTGGACAAGCACGTAGCCAGGGCTGAAGCCCCCTCTGAAATTCTGGAAAATTTGACAAATCTAGCACATTGCGGAAAAGTATATTTAAAAAAAAAACACATGATAAGACAATACTGATTTTCACAAGTGTCAAAGTTCTCGAAAAACTAGATTATTTTGAACATTTTCAGCATTTCAAGATTTTCAACAATTTTGAGTATTTTCAGAGTTTGGAGGATTTCGAGAGTCTTAAAAGTTTTTAGAAGTTTGAAAATTTTCGGAATTTCAACAATTTTGAAAATTTCGAAGTTTAAAAAAAGTTTTAAAAATTCGGGAAATTTACAATATTTTCATGATTATTGAAATTACGAGAGTTATACGAATTTCTGACATTTCGAGAAACTGAATAAATTGGAATATTTTTAAAATTTCAAGATTTTCAATAATTTTGAGAACTTTTAAAGTTTGAAGTATTTTGAGGATTTTGGAAGTTATTGGAATTTTGAAAAGTTCGAGAATTTCAAAATTTTCGTAAATTTCAGAGATTTGTTAAAGTTCCGAAAATTCTGGAAATTTGAAATATTTTCAGAATTCTCGATATTACGAAAATTTTACGAATTTTTCCCAATTCGAGATTTTTGACAATTTAGAGAATTTCGAAAGTTTTTAGTATTTTGACAATTTTCAGAATTGAAAAAATTTTAGCAACTCCAGAAATTAAAAAAAGTTTCGAAAATCTTGAGAATTGAGGCAGTTCTCAGAATTCTCAAAATTTTTTAAATTTTTAAAGTTTTCAAAAATTTGGGAAACTTTTGTTTAGTTGGAACATTTTAAAAATATTTCAAGATTTTTGACTATTTAGATGAATTTACAAATTTGGAGGATTTTAAAAAATTTCAGAGATTTCAAACACTCAAGAAAATTCTGTAAAATTAGAAAATTTTCATACTTCTCTAATAAAACTTTACTTTTTAAATTTGTTGAATTAACTTCGAATAAAAATCACCTTAGACCCCCGCCCCCCCCGCCCCGCCCCCCCCTCCCCCCCCCCCCCCCCCCCCCCGAAATAAATTTCTGGTTACGTCCTTGATTCTGGAAAATCTTTCGTAATTTATAGCGAGCTTTTTTCGTTTTTTAGCGAATAACGTTGCGGTAGCTCGAGACTCTCCAAATAATTGGAGCGGCAGGGAACCCATGAAAAACAAAAGAAAACACATCGTGGAAAGGCTATTGTTGTGAGTAAATTTTTGATACTTTTTTTTTCCGATGGCGAATTTCTGTTTGAATGGTCGAACTTTTATAGGGATAAACGGGGAATGTCAACTATTCCGGAAAAGTTGACCTTTTTCCAGAAGAAACAGAAAAAAGGAACCATTGATGTCTGGTGGTTGTACGATGATGGAGGTAATTTTCGTATTTTCAAAGACATTATACGAATTTCTGTTAACGTCCGAAATTTTTCAGGTCTCGCAATTTTGCTGCCTTACATAATCAGCACGCGGTCAAACTGGGAACATTGCAAAATGAGGATTTTTGCATTGGCCAATCACAAACAAGACATGGGAGCACAGGAAAAAGAGTAAATTTGCTCTTTCTGAGCATATTTTCCCAATTTTCAAATAACATATTTTAAATACGTATATATTTTATTTAGAATGGCTGAAATAATGAACAAATTCCGTATAAAATACACGAGTTTGACGATGGTTGATGGGATCAATGTCCAGCCTCGTCCAGAGACCCAGAAATTCTTCGACCAGCTTATTTCGGAGTTTCGTTCCAATGACGCTTCCAATGGCGACTCCGGTTTGTTTTTTGTTAATAATTATGTAAAAATATAAGAAAAATGAGTTCGATTTGATAGATGTTGGAATACTTTTCCATTTTCAGAATGCGTTGTTACGAATTCGGAACTTGAAAGTCTGAGGGACAAAACTTTCAGGCAGTTGAGACTGAGGGAACTGCTGTTGGAGCATTCCAGTGACTCGACGCTGGTTGTTATGTGAGTTAAAAAAAATGTTGCGTTTCGATTCGTACACTGTTTGGTCGGTTCCAAAGTTTTTTCGTTCAATTTTATCACTTCTGCTGTTTCAGGTCTTTGCCGATGCCACGAAAAAGCGCCGTCTCCGCGCCCTTGTACATGGGTTGGTTGGAAGCCCTCACAAGAAATTTGCCCCCGACTTTGCTGATCCGAGGAAACAACACCTCCGTGCTTACTTTCTACTCGTAGTACAAAATTCTAATCAGATTCGAATGTACCCCTCCCCTCCCCTTTTTATTTATTCATTCCAAATATCCATATTCGCCCTACGATAAATTTCTGACCGAACCCATGACAACCCTTTCGTTAAGTATAGCACATGCAATATCAGTATTTACTTGAAATAAAATCTTTTCGTTCATCGATGAACGTATTTTCTGGTCCACTAAATTGAATCTTCAGCTGTGAATGGTTTCATATTTATCGCAAAACCGATTTTGTAAATATTCGTCTTCGCTTTCTTTGATGCTCAAAATCTATTGTTAATTATTTTTTATCCGAAATGAAGAAATTCTGCCAAATCCATGATTTCCCATCGAAGGCGTAGTTGTAAATATTGTAAGGTTACAGTGATTGTATAGTCTTTTGCGTTTTATCCGTAAGTGCGAAAGACTCTAATGTAGCGCTAATCAAAAAACTGTGTATTATACAAAAATTAGTTTTAAAGTTACATACATGATGAGGACTACAGTATTTGCAATTGATTACAAATTATATTTTTCTCGTATTAATTGTGCGAAACTGTTTCAATTACACTTTTAATTTATTGATAGTTTTTGTCACACTCAAAAATAGTGACTTCGAAAAAAAATTAGCAAATGGCGCTATGTATTTTTTTATTAGGTTTTGAACGAGCTGTGTTGAATTTAGGGAATCGTTTATTTATGAGGGTGGTTGAGTTTCTCTTAGATTAATGAATTTTGTACATCGAAGAAATTTCTTTACGTGCTTCGTAATATAAGGAATATTTATGTAAATTCCATCCAACTGTGTGTTTAATTTAAATGTTGTAAATAGACATAGGAGTAGTTTTGAAAAATGAATAAATTATAATGAATGAACATCCAAATTTGTATGTATTTATTTATGTACTGACGTGAATAATTCCAAAATGATCGTTCTCGCTCCCCACCACTAAACACCTTCCATATTTGAAAAAAATTTCGCGCGAATAACCGCCATTTTTCACACATCAATGTGAGAAAATGTGTCACGTCCACATATAATGTGTGAATGGGTCGAACATAACCTGTTTTGGGGTCTGATGTCAATTGTTGTTGTTTTTGCCCCGACCCCCCAGTGACAGTTGGTGACAGTAATGTCCAGTAATGTCAAACAATAATACATGATAATAAACATAAACAAACTCTCCTGATCAAGTGGAATTCGGTTCCTTTAATTGTCCCGCGTTTTTTTTTGTTTCGCGCATTTCCATCCAAGTTTTTACGAGTTCCGTGCGAATTTTGTCATCGTTAAAAAGCGTGTGTGAAAGTTTTGACAAAAGAGCTCTTAGGGGAGGCCGTAGTTATGCGTTACCATTGCGAAAAAGGGACGAATTTGTGGCGATAATATGTCAAAATCAAGTATAAAAAAAATAACGGTTGATCCCACGAAATTTAATACTGACTCGCGACGTCCGAGTGTTTTCGAACGTTTGGGTACGAAGCCTGTGGCCAACGCTGGCGTCCAAAACGTCTCCGATTATTGCAGAAATTGGGCACTCAACGGCAATTGTTCTTACGGAAAAAATTGCAAGTAAGAACAGTTAACGTGGTTTAATTTTAATATGTATTATGTATTTCCCAATAAAGATTTTCGAGAAACTGTGTCAGAGAGTGGTTGTGAATTTTGGCAATGACGCCGTTTTGTTTGAGAGCCGAAGTTGAAGGCGAGAAAATATTGTTATCACAATAAACAATTTGAAATTTCATAATTTTTGGTGAGAGCAGGAAAAATCAATACTTGTGTATTTTTTAAGATATATTTTCTGATACTATGTGTAATTTTTTTTGACTAACAAATTTTATTTGTGACTTTCATCAACATTCCTCATAATTGTTATTTATCATTTTTCAGGTATGCGAATACTCATACTCTGATCAGCCCTTCTAAACGAGCCAAGAAAGATAATGTTCCTACAAGTGCACCTTTGGTAAGGAATAAATACATTTTTAAAATCTGTGGTTTCATAATTGATAATTTTTAAATAAACAAATTATTATCGCACATTTTGAAATATTTTTAAACACTATTCAGAAAACATATCTAAACATTCATTTTTCAGACCTAATGTCCATTTTTCAGAGCACGTCAAATGTCTTCCCAATTTTTTTACGTTTCACTCACAAAACATTTAAACCAAACATTCAAACGTCTGAATTATTTCATTTTTTTTTCATAATTTATGAAAATTGTATGCACCACTCTAGAACTGTATAAAACTATATAATATTGTTTCGTGTAAAAACTCCTGATGTTGCAAACTGTATCATTCAATTCTTCAATTTTTTCACAGCTTAATGACGATCCGTTCAAACGCCTAACGTCCAAATTGTTGAAAACCACCTCACACAGCCCAGATCTAAATTTGGAGGAGTGGAACCAAACGGACTTGGAATACGAGGACGAAAAGGTCCTGGAGCGACGACGGCAGTTGTTGCAGCGTGAGCTCGAAATCCAAATGAAGAAAGACAAAGAAGTGCATGGAAAGGACAAAGTAAAACACAAGAAGAAGGTGCTGAGCACATCGAGTAGCTCACATAGTTCCAGTACGTCCAGCAGCAGCAGCACTTCCAGCACTGAAGAATCATCCTCAAGTTCGACTTCGGATTCGCATAAGAAAGCCAAAAAAGCCAAGAAAGTAAAGCACCGAAGCGCATCACCGCATCATGAAGCAGAGACAGATAAAAAGAAAAAGTGGGAATTGTCAAATCTATGAGATCATTTAAAAAATCATTCTCAACATTTCTCTAAGTTGCACTAAAGAATGGCTCAACTAATGTAAACATTGGAAATGTAGAAATTTTACAATTATGCTTAAAAATCATGAAAAATGATTCAATCAACATTTTTTTCTACCTTAATCCTCTTTTTTAATTCTAGGTTGAAGCTAAAACGATTAGGAACCACCAAAACCGACAAGCCTCCAACAAAGAAAAAACGAAAACTTGACGCAGCCAAAAAGGAACCAGCCCCAAAAACTACAAAAAAACGAAGTTCTTCTCTGCCCAAAAAGCACGTTCCCGTTCCGAGAACAAAGTCTCCCGTGCCACCAACATCCACTCGCAAGTCCAAGGAAAAGAATAGAAGCGAGTCCCCGAAATCCCGAGCTAAAGAATCATCGCTAGAAAAAAATCGACACCACAAAAAACCTCGCGAAGCTGAAACTTCGAAACAATTGGAAACGAAAAGCAAGAGCGTGGAAAAGATGAAGGACGGGGATAAAGGAAGGGGCAGAAATGTGGAAGAAAAGGGAAAAATCGAGGAACGCTCGAAGCATCGCTCGAAGGATCGTGAACGTCGTTCCAGGACGCCCCCACCTGTGGAACGATCTAAGCACGGGCATTCGAAAGACGCGACGTCGACTTCGGTGAAGTCAAAACGGAGTCGAACGCCGGAGAAATCCTGCAGAACGAAGTACGATACCGTCGGGCATCGTCACCAGGAAAAGCCGAGCTCAAGTTCCAGGCGTTCGCGAGAGCTGGAGAAAAAAGACAAAGAAGTTGGTCATAAAAAGGAGCGGAGCAGAGACAAAGAGGATGCGAGGAAAGGGGAGCAGGGCAAAGGAAAGAGTTCCTCCGGGCAAGAGGATCACAGGAAAACAAGTGGGAGGGATTTAGAGGGTAAAAGCCATGATAAAGGGCGTCAGAAGGACAGAAGTAAAGAGAGGAAAGATAAGGAGCATGGCAGGGAGCAGCGAAGTCATTCGAGGTATGGAAAAATAGAAACGGATAACAGATCTGAAAAATTCTAGAAATTCTGCATATCTTGAAAGTCAATAAATCTGAACCATTTTTTATGTTCAGAAAATTTTTCATTATTCCACTATTGTAATTTTTCTTATGATGTTGAAAATTCAGTTTAACTATTGGAAAAATTCCTTATTTCTACATTTCACATAAAATTTTAAATTTTTGTCAAATTTTCCCAAAATCTCAGAATAATTGAACTTAAAAATTGAAAAACAAAAAATGTGGAATTTTTTTTGCTAGTTTTATGAGTTTTATATGAAATGTTGATCACAAGGGACAAGGGATAAAGCCGAAACTGCACCAATCAAAAATGTAGAAAGAACTACGATCTGCAGTTTAACTAGTTATTAAGCTCGAAAAATTATGTCTAAATCATATGTAATTTTATGTAAAACTTCATAAACCCGACAAGGGTATGAATAAACAACTACTACTATGAAATGTTGATCAACAATCAATTTTTCATATTGTGGACGACACCAGGACCATATAACCCACACAGTCAAATTCCAGATTGAGCCGAGACCACCGGGATCCCCCGCGTGACAAAGACCGCGATGAGGTTTCGGAGCGGCGTCGCGAGCGATCGCCGCGTGACCGCGATAAAGACAAGGACGCGCCGAAGAGCTCCGGCAGCGGTTCCGCGCCCATCGATAAATCCCGGCACAACCGGGACAAGGAGCGACTCAAGGATTGCGACGTAGAAAAAAGCGGCTCCCGGGAACGCCGCGGTGACCGTGGGGACAAGGATAGGGGCGACTCCAAGAACTTGGACCGCGACCGGAGTTCTCAGCGCTTCGACGCCCGATATGAAAAAGACGTCGCTGTGCACAAAGCCGTAGAGCGCGGCGAGCGATTCCCCCGGGAACGTTCCCTGGACCGAGGCATCGTGAACAAAAACACGTCGTCTTCGAGAGACCATCTGGGGGATCGGGATTCCCTGTACGATCGGGATCGGCATCGCAGATTTGGTGCCAGGTATGACAAGAAGCATGAATGAAAAAGCGATTCTTTCTTGTTCCATTAGAAGATGAAACTCGCATAATAGATATTTTTGTATCAAGGACTTGAGACACACACTGAATAGGGGCTTCCAGCCCCTGAAGCAGCGCATTGAGGACGTCCATTCACGACACCGTGCACCACGAACCTATAAATGTCAAAACATCGCGAGTCGACAACGCGCATGCGCGTTGGATAAAAGAATCCATATTGTCCCTGTTTTCTGCGGACTTGAGGAACAGAAGAAGGACTTGAGGAACAATTGTAGGACTTGAGGAACGATCATCGGTACAATACGAAATCGCCGGTCGTAAATGGAGATCTTCAATGCGCTGTTTCAGGGGCTCGAAGCGTCTATTTATTGCGTGTTTTGCAAAAAAAACTTTCCGATGTATCTGAAAGTGTCTAGTAACCCGAGCCAGTTTGAAAAAAATGTAACTCCTAAAAATGTACAAAGTTGTATATGTCTTTAGGTATGACCGGGGTCACTTAGAGTACGACAGAAAAGAATTGCCCCCCTTGAAAATTGACAGGAGGGAAAGTCCTCAGAGAAATTTGGAGATGGAAAGAAATTTCGATCGGGGTTATCCAAGAATTCCAATAGAGAACTGGGACGAACAGGAAGTGACGACGGCGCATCCAGAATACAGGGAACATCACATTCATGAAGAGGATCGCAGAAAATCTGGCGAGGGGAGGAGGTACAGTCCGTTCAGTGGTGACAGGAGGGGTCGAGAGGAGAGGGAGAAATCGAGAGCAGGGGCAATCAGGTAATTACTTTGAATTATGTAATCGGAACCGAATTTCGAGTTTATAAATTTTTCTTTATTTGAGGAACTTCGAAATGTACATTAAAACGGTTTGTGGCTCAATTTGTGGCAGTGTAATGAAACGTGTTTTTTGAATTCTAACTCGGGTTTGTACTTTTAGAGACGAAGCCCCGGCCGAGAATTGGGATGTAATCCAGGACCACACTCGCGATCGGCCCTACAACGCGACGGAGTGGGAAGAGCGCGAGTGGAGGTCGCGGGCGTTGTGGGAGCGCGAAAACGCGCCGCGCAACAACGAGGCTCACGAGGAAGACTGGGCCGCGAGGTACGACAGTCCCATGGCGGATTGGAAAATGAACGAATCTCGCAAATGGGACGGTCAGTCCCACCACCTTCGTGGGCCCTATCGGAACGAGCGCGGCGCCAAAGATTTGGACGCTGACTCCTCTTCCCATGGGTATGCTAAAACTAAATGTAAAAGGAAGCGGTGAATAACAATTTCTTTATATTTGTATTCAATTCCAATAAAAAAAAAAAAGAGAAAAAAAGTCGAAATCTTAGAGATAGAATTATCAATTAAAAAGCTAAAAACTGATACAGAATCGAAAAAATTTTCGAATTCTAATCAGTGTCAACTTTTCATCATTACATATTGTCTATATTTCATTATGTTCCGTTGAATGTTTTTTCTGGCAATGAAACACTTTGTTATTTTTTGCTCATAACTGCAAATTCTATATTTAAAAGTATATTGAGTTGAATTTGTCCTTTTATTTTCAGAAAAAGAAGGTCGTACAACACTCCGGAAGTTCGAGAAGAGACCACAACTCACACGACTCTCAGTTCCAAACAGAGCAGTTTGCACGCGAGCATGAAAGAAGAACCTATCAACAAGAAACTCATGGAACTGGCGGAAGGCAGGCCCCGAAGAAGTCGAGAAAAATCGACGGACAGTCACCAGAAAAAGGCATCTTCTAAGGAAAAAGTTGAAATCAAAGAAACACCAGCGCCAGAGCCAAAACGTACTATTGCGGAAGAGCCCATGCCAACTTTGCACACTGAAAGTGATTTGAGCGATATCAGCGATGATCCAGATGACATTCTGAATATGGATGAAGAGGTATCATTTTACATCTTTGTATTTTAAGTTATTTTTTGATCTTCACATCATTCTGAATACTGTCCAAATGTTACTTTGATTAGCTGAAATTCCTGACATTTTTGAACTTACAATTTTGGTTACTTCTGTAGATGGGAGAATCCAGTAAAACATCGAGTCGAAAATGCCATGAAACTGTGGAACGAGAAACGACAACGCCGCAAAACCAGGAGTCGTGCCAATCACCTCCAAAAGTTCCTATTGACGATGCATTTTCCGCGCGGGAAAAGGAAGCTTCTGAAACATTATCTTACGGGTAATTTTTTTCAAAAATTGTCCAATACAACCATTGTTACCGACTTGTTAAAAATCTTGTCAAAAAATAAATTGACAGGACAATAATGTTCAGATTTTTGTTTGACATTTCTTTATTTTTGCAGTACGAAAACCATAGAAGATGAAAACATGGAAACCATGGACTTTGAGGAAATCTCCGACGGGGAATTAGAAGAAGACGTCAAAACGAGTTGCAAGGGATTAGGCGACGCGCTCGGAGTCGACTGGGAAAGTCTCGTGAAAGAAACCTTGCCACGCAGGCCGCCATCTTTGAATCAAGCTCAGGATCGTTGGCAGAGCAAAGCAGTGTTTCGTCGCATTGGAATCTCCGTCAACAGCGTCGGGCCAAAAATATTGCAGAGCTTTATAGAAAAATATGAAAGTGATGGTACGCAAATCTATTTCGTCTCTTTCTTTTTACCGAGCTGTCTAACGTTTTCGCATTTCAGGTGCGGAAAAATTCTTGATGAACAATTTGGCAATGATGCACACAGCGATGGTACGGGAAAGTTGTTCGTCCAAACATTCATCATGTGCGTTCAACGATGATTCATTGAATATGTAAGTGTGCAAAAACTTTCGTTGTCGATGATTTCAGGTGTAGGAAATTTCATCATTTTTGTTGATTTGCAGAGCGAATTACGAAGCTGACAGCGAAGTCGACGAAAGTGATCTAAAGCCATGTGTGAGCATGTTTGAAGAAGTGAAACTATTACTGCAGCAGTCCGTAGCTTAATTAAAATCATGTGCGCTGCAATATGTATATACATTTGTTGAGTCATTTCTCTTTTGAAATAAGCTAAATGGTGAAAATTACAATGATCATGAGCACTATATATCTATAATCTATTTTCTCGTTCGAGGGAATAAAACTGAAACAGGGCATATGACTTCGAATTTCTACCGTTAGAGTTCTCATTCATCACGCAATAGTTCATGGTGTAAATGACACATTGCGTAAAACCATTCTGTATCAACTGACACTTTCATCCCGCGTGTGATAATTCAGGTAATGATTCGAGAAACCACTACCGATTCCAAACGCAAAAATGTTCATGTTTTATATTGTAAATTATTAATTAAGTATCTGATTGCAAATATTAAAATAAATGTTACGAACCTGAATTGCATTGTTCATACCATATGAATGTTGAATGGTGTAGTTGTACAATGAGACTCATTGTACAACTACAACAAAGTGCATAGTGGGGAAATCAACTTACTTTTACTTTTGAAAGACTTTTATTATCATAATATCTTTACATGAATACAGTGTATGCAATGTTTGTTGATTTTTTAATGCTATACCCGTTACAACGTAACTCTAGCATGGTCGAAGGTTTGTCTTATTTTTTAATTAGTTCGTATGTTTTTCGCTTTTTTACGCATGTAAGTGAGAGATGAGGAAAAATATATAAAAAACCTATTTTTTTTTAAATGGGGAAATCAAATGTAAGAACATATATATATATAATATTTCCTACTTTATTTCGTAGTTTTTTTTGGGGTGGAGGGGATTTTGTACATGCATTATACATGTAGAGATAATCCGTACCACTGATCTGTAAAATACACTGGATAGCTGATCCTATTCCCCCCCCCCACTAGTTCTCTGACCCCAATTGAACCGCGCCATTTGTAGGTATTGGGACAGGACATGCGTGCCAAAGCAGCGCGACATTTAAATTTACACGGGGTAAATGGCTGATTTTGAATTTCACGCTGCTCTATCGCACATGTCCTGTCCGAATACCTACAAATGGCC
>JAPYZK010001948.1:0-18032 GCA_030522785.1 Platygaster equestris | reverse complement strand
AGACGTGCTTACGGTAACGGGGTGTTTTTTTCGCGGTTTTTTTCAGATAAAAGTTCGTAAAAAACGGTAATTTCGTGTGGGAATAACGAGGAAAATTTAACGGACTAGGGCAAATAAAAATAGTGAGTGGGAAGTTGCGGGAAGTGGAATAATCGAGTAGTGAGATCGGACCGCGTGAGTTGTGGGAGGTTAGGGCAAAAAGTGCGGCGTAAACAAACGAGCTAGTGCAAAGTGGACAGGAGAAGAGGCACTAAGTCAAGGCGGAATCACTGCAGGCAGGTGCACTACCGAGGAAGAGGGATAGAGGAAGGATATGCCAGCAGTACTACCGTCGGCACAGAGCGAGGACCAGGGTAGGAAGAAAACCCGCGGTTCTAAAAGGTAGAGTGAAGAAACTGGCATCAACAGCGACCCCGAAAGGTACGAAAGGGGACAAAAGGAAGGGATAAGGAGATTCCTGAAATTGGGGGGGTGAGTTAAAAGGCGGCGTAGGGGAAGAGCTTAAAGGGAGGAAAAACCTGGAAAAATTAATTAGGGGGATGGAAATGGAAAAAGTGGTAAAGGGAAATATCCTGGACGGGGGGAGCCTGGACGTGGGGGAAGCATCGGGGAGCCAGGACGTGGGGGAGGCATCGGGGAGCCAGGACGTTCACTGAATTAACGATCCATTCGTGCCAGTGTGAATTACATCGATGCGAGTCAAAGGCCAACGCAAAAAAATAAAACATTTCAAAACCAAGAAGTTTTCTGTGCTCCAAATTTTCAAAATTGAAAACTTCTCCTACTCACAACCAGATTCAAAAATTCTCATACCATTATAAACATTCAGAAATTTAAAAAATTCTGAAATTAAACATAATTCACGAAGTGGAAAATCTCCAACATCCAAAGTTTCACGCATCAACAATGTTCGTTTTTACATCGTGAAATTCAAAAATTTTCGAATATAACTCAAAAATTCGCGATTTGAGGAAAATCTAGTATTTGATGACAAAATTTTCAACAATGGATACTTCGATTCTCTAACTCCGAAAATTCTAAATCTGAATCGTTTTTTGGAAATAAGTTACTTACCTTCGGCGCCGATGGAGACCAATTTGACGCCTTTGCTGGCAATGAAATCCAGGGCTTTGTTTACGTTGGCTATTTTGTGGAAGCGCATTTTGCCGCGATCCGGCCTCGGAAGGGTCTCCCCGGAGATGACTTCAAGAAGGAGCATCAGCTTCAAGCCATTCCTGAAGTCTTCTTCGATCGAGTCTATCGCGGTTCCTGCTTTTCGCAGATGTGAATTGCACCATGCTGTGAAGGTCTGCGAGCAGAAAAAAGTGCCGCTCAAAAAGAAATAGCGAACTCTTGTTTGCCCAAACTATGATAAAAAAAATTAATACGATTCCACTAGGTTTAGACGAAATTCTAGACGTCTAAATATTGTAAACTTCAATTGCATTTTCGAGTGTTTCAATTCAAAATTGAAATACTGCAGTTTCCGCTTGAGTAAAAACTGTTGCAAGTGGAAGAATGATGAAATTTGATAATAGATGAAATTTGTGATTTTTTAAACTCTACTCTCTCATTCTTAAATAGTCCAAATTTGACCATTTGAATTAGTAATCGTTGTTTTGACTACTCAAATAGTCATTCTCCAATGGACTACTCCCGATAATAGTCAAATTCGACTATTTGACTGGTGATATTTTAACTAATTAGGACTAGTCAAATCATTTGACTACAAATTAGTCAATAATTTGACCATTCGAATTAGTGGTTTTAGCTTTTGACTGAAAAAATAGTCATTATGTAAATAACGACTATTTCGAATAGTGAAACTCGACTATTTCAATTATTCATCTATAATGAATCTTTCAAATATCCAAATTATACTTTTTAATTAGTCGTATGTTGACTACCAAAATAGTCACATTTAGGCGAATGAAGTCAGATAGAACTATTTCGATTAATCACTTTCGACTTGAATTACGTTGATTTTAACTATTAGAGTAAGTGTAATTTGACTATTTCAATAAGTAAAACTTGACTGTCAATTGGTCAGATTTAACTATTTCGATTAGTCACTTTCGACTTGAAATATGTTGATTTTAACTATTAGTGAAATGTGACTACTTCAATTAGTAAAATTTGACTATGAATTAGTCATGTTTAACTATTACGATTAATAAATTTTTACCCACACAATTAGTAACATTTAAGTACAAATTAGTCAATTGTGACTATTTTAAATAGTCGATTCGTTGACTATTTCCTTGTAGAATTTGACTATTTCATTGTTAAATTTGACTACTCCAGTAGTCACGTTTGACTAACTGAATGAGTTATTTTCGACTATTTTCAGTAGTCAGTTCTATTTCACTATCACTAATTCAATAAGTCATTTTTGACTATTTACTAGTAATGTCTTTTCCGCTAGACCAATTAGTCAAATTTGACTATAAATTAGTCGAATTTGACTATTTCAGAATGAGAGAGTAAGATTCATTCATTCAAAGAACATAATTACTGTTAGACTTTTCCAATTGCTCAAAAATGCTGACACTTTGACCGTGTTGGAACTAAATTCGTATTTTTCTATTCATTTCCAATTTCAAATTCACAAATTTCACTAATTTGCATCAATCGAAAATTTGACCCAGACAATCAGCAAAATCACACTCAAAATCAATCAAGTTCCAATCAAATTCAGTACTTCATTTCTGCATTCGAACTTCAGCATTCCATCCACGAATTTGTATACTTTCGAACCTCAATTTCCCAAATTTCGCCTAACTTGTGCCTACCGAAAATTTCGCCCCAAAAGTTTCTAACCACAGTCAAAGCCATGAAAATCCCAATTACATTCAATCCAAGCCGTATCCGATATTTTTCTCTCAATCTCGCACGTTTCCAGCGATCAGAAATCGCCGAAACCAAAGGCCTCGCAGCTTTAGAAATAGACTCGCGCTTGTTTTCGAAAGGTGTATTTCGGCGGTCGATGTCTCCGGGGCCGGGGGGGTGTATCAACGGACTCCGCAAAAATGCTCTACAGCAATGTGTCATTCGATCTAACGCCACGTAAGCGTACGTGGTAGGAGAAATGAGAATTTATAAGATAGAATTGAGATTGAATGTGCGATGCTGCTTAGTGTATATTTTAGTAACGACCCCGATCTCTGCTTCTATATATACCCAGTGTCCCGATTCTCAAGTTGTGCTTCCTATTGCTGTCAGCGAGCATTATACAAATGTTTATTCTATTTATTTGCACTCTCCTCCATTCATTTTCCATTAGCCAACGTTCGCGCCCCAAGGGCATCGCGAAACATGCACCTCGGAGGTCCGGAAAAGCGCGGAAAATCCGACCGGAAAAATTTGCATTTTCATAATTGAAGGCTGACACGCGAAGTTCGCGAGTTGGCCGCAACTCATAATGAAGAATCCGGGTATCGAGAACGAAAGTCGCCTGGTTAATTGGGCCGTTGATTAACGGGCGGTTTCAAAAGACGTACTTTTTTTCGGGGGAGTTTTTTTTTTCTTTTTTTTTTTTTTTTGCCGCGTGGAAAATATTGAGTGAAACTTAATACGGCCGGGGTAAAAGCACGACGGACCAAAATTGGACATGCGCCACCCTAACTTCTACTCGCTCACTACGATCTATTTGTAAGACATCAGCCACTCCCGCGCCGGCTAAATTCACGTCGCTTTTCGAAAACATTCCTTCATTTTCCGAAAGATACTTTTCCATTTCGATTTTTGATGATTTTGGATTGTTTGTGATTAAATTTGTTTTCACTTATGAATGATCATTTGGAGTCATCCGATTCCATACACTTTTTTTGAACTCTGCTCAATTGTTTGATACGACTGTATAGTAATTGAAGAATTCATTGAGAAATGTCATATGTATTTACGTTTTTGTTATTAATGACACGAAAATCAAAATGAGATTGTAATTGATTCAATCAATTTTATCAGGACGAGACTGATGGGTAATTATTATGAAACCGAAGAAAAAAAAATCATTATCTTCAATTGAATTATTATGGAATGTAAAATTCAATTCCAGAAATTTGGAAACTTCATCAAAATTTTTTATTAAAGTTGAAATGATAAATATCTCATAAACTTTGACTAACCATTATCAGCTAATTAAATCAAACCAACTGGAATTTCGACATGTAACACCCGAATTGAAAATCAATAAACATTACTCATTCAATTCATCAATTTCACCCAAAAATCCCTTCCTCTCACGTATTCAGAAATATGTATTGTTTTATCACAATTTTTATCAACAAATACTTAATCTACCGAAACTCGAAAAAATCTTCTTGTACTGTTTTTCATTTTTCAATGACCTTTTTGCAATAATATAATCAAATCATCCCATTTTCTAGACATCTGGCGCCCTACTAAACACAACAAAAAACCGAGGGGCGATTCACTTTCCAATAAACGGGAGTCATGGAAGTTGACTCCCACATGACTCCCAATTTGGGAGTCATGATTCCCAAGTTGGGAGTCATTATTCCCAGCGATTTCAAACTTTAAACGGGTCAAAACTCAATTACCTGTAATCTTTCAAGTTCTCAAAAACTTCAAAGTTCTTGCATATTTTCGAAAACTTTGAAATTCCAAAACTTTTAAAACTCCAGTACTTTATAATTCCTCGAAACTTCACAATTCCATTATATTCAGAAATTACCACAGCTCTGAAAGTTCCGGAATTTTGAAAGTTTCCAAAATTTACAACTTCGAAACTTCAAAATCTCGAAATGTCAAAAATTCTGAAATTTCTTTGCTCAAAAACTTAAAAATACTTGAAATTATGCAGAATTTCCAGAACTTCAAAAATGTCGAAACTTAATAATTTCTCATCTTTACAGTTTTTCCAAACTTCCAAGTTATTGAAAATTCTCGAAAATTTCAAAATTCCGGCATTTGCAAAACTTCTGAAATTTCGAAAATTCTAAACTTCATAACTCCAAAATATTCGAGCACTTTTCATTATTTCGAAATTTCAAACTTCTAAAATTTCAAAAATTGCGATATTCCTAGACTTCAAAACTTCAAAATACGTACAAGGTTTGAAAATTGCAAAATTTCCAGGCCGTATTTGAAAACCTTAAATTTTGACCTTTAAAAATGTCAAAACTCAATTACCTGTAATCTTTGAAATTCTCAAGAACTTCAAAGTTCTTGGACATTTTCGAAAACTTCGATATTCCAACATTTTTAAAACTCACAAAATTTCCAAAACTTTTAAAACTTCAATACTTTATAATTCCTCGAAACTTCACAATTCCATTAAATTCAGAAATTTCCAAAGCTTTGAAAGTTCCGGAATTTTGAAAGTTTCCAAAATTTTGAAATTTCTTTGCTCGAAAACTTCAAAATACTTGAAATTATGCAGAATTCCCAAAACTTCAAAAATGTCAAAACTTGATAATTTCTCATCTTTAAACTTCTTCAAAACTTCCAAGTTCTAGGAAATTCTCGAAAACTTCAAAATTCCAGCATTTGCAAAACTTCTGAAATTTCGAAAATTATAGTTAAGGTTAAGCTTATACGTTAAGCGATTATAGTTAAGCTTCATAACTTAAAAATATTTGAGCACTTCAAAACTTGAGAACTTTCCAGAACTGTAAAAATGTAAACACTTGATAATTTTCAATCTTAAACATTCTAAAATTTCAAAGTTTTTTAACATTCTTCAATAATTCATAATTCCAACATTTCAAAAACTCGTAAAATTTCCGAAACTTCCAAAAATGCAGAACTTCATAATTCTTCGAAAATTCGAAATCCCAAAGCTTTATAAGTGCCGAAACTTCATTATTTCGAAATTTCAAAGTTCTACATTTCAAAAACTCCGAAATTTCTAGACTTCAAAACTTCAAAATACGTACAAAGTTCAAAAATTGTAAAATTTCCAAACCTCATGTCAAAACCTTGAGTTTTGACCTTCAAAAATGTCAAAATTCAATAATTTCCAATCTTGAAAATTCTAAAACTTATATATTCCAATATTTTCAGGGCTCCTAGTATTTCCGAAACGTCAAAATTTCAATGTATTATACATAAGAACATTTAATTGAGGAACCCCGAGTAAAATCTTCGCCTCAGGCCCGCAAAACCTAGGGACGGCTCTGTCCGTGACTCCCATCATTATGGGAGTCAATGAGAGTCACGGGAATCATGACTCCAAGTTTGATTCCCAAGTTGACTCCCAGAGTGAATCACCTCTCGCAAAAAACCATGAAATTCAAAATCATCGTAGTTCATCAACGACTAGCCTAATAATGACAAAATAATAGGCCAATCACAAAACGCAACTCATAATAACCAATCGATGACTCAATCAACGAAGCGTTTCGCAAAAAATCAAAGACCGATGAAGCGATCTCGAAAGTTTCGAAAGCTCTCGCCCGGGACTTTCGAGGTGCTGTCGGGATTCAAGCGCTCGGAAAATTAGCGACGCGAGATAACGAGCTCTTTATTTAATGGTCGGTGACGCGCGTGGAAGATTATTCATCTGGGAAGAGTCACACTGCTTTCGAAAAACGAGAACGACTGAAAACTGTTGATCCATCAATCCCAAAACATTTGAATTTTTAAATTTACTAATTTTCGAATATCGATTCCCAAATATTCAGAAAAGTTCGCATCTTTTTTCGAAAGAATTTTCGCATTCTTCAAGTTTTTCATCTCACACTCAGAATTTCCGAACTTGGAAACCTGGATCAATAATCATCCGAATCTTCAGAAGTCAACAATTTGTTTAGTTACAAATTTTCAATCTAACAATCTCGAAATTCATTCATTTCTATAATATTTCAATTCTGCAACAAAAATCCGCTCCTTAATGATTTTTACCATTATAAAAAACTACCTAATAAATCCGTCAAATTCGAACATTTGCGATCGATCAGCCGTAAATTTTCTCCCGACAAAAAAGATAACGACGCCGGGATAGTTCATCCTCGTGCGCAATTATCGCCCATTACAAACTTTGCTTTTGCGGTATATGTTAAATAATATTCCAATGCGGTTTTTAGCCCGGCGCGCAGGTGCCTTGAGCAGCTGTTGACTGCGATAAATCGCAAGTCAAGGCGATAACTATGACTCCTATCTTCGAATGCATCGCGTCTTTTTTTCCGCGAGAAAACAAACACTTTGGACAACGCGAGAACGAGTGATAAATACAATTAAATCCCAACGAATGTACAGTGTTCAGACATAAAATCAATCGATTTTCGGAAATCTAGGCATTTTTCGAAGTCTCGGCATCGAACGATTTGTACGCCATCCTACACAGAATCTTATTTCACAACTTCAATTTCGATGACTGAACGCTCATTTTCTTTGCAAAGAGTGCACGAATTGAAAAGTGGCATAAAAAAAATACTATCCACCCGAAAAACTTGGATGCTATAGAGCAATTCCCCAACCGCTATGCGCTATTTTCCCGAAATTTCGAGTTTAGACATTCACAAACGTGTAAAAATAGATCGCAATTCTAAAATTACGTCAAAATTACACTCGACGAAGATGATTTTGACTGATCAGTACAAACTGACGAACTTCAGACTGACAAAAAATCATCGTGATGAAAACTTCCCTTTAAAAAACTGCGAGAATGACTCGTGTACTTTCCAAACGATCTCTCATCATTGCTTCACGAATTGCGGGTATAAAAATGAGTCATCGAAACGGCACGAACCCTCCCACCCTTACCCTGGTTCATCTTGTTAGTATAATATTATATATTTGGGTTTAAACTTAGCCCACGAAGCTGGCTGTAAATAGAACGGCATAAAATCGCGCCGCTGTCAATGCACAGTGGAACGACCGCTGCATTACACCTCGCTCATTCGTGGCCAATCATATCAACCCCGTTTCCGGACAGTAAACTTCATTTTTCTTTCTGCATAATTCTCCAAAAAATGCCAGGTTTTCCACTGTTTGGCGAGCGGGAGGTGACTGATTTTTTCACTTGTGTACACTGAGAGAAGATATATTTACTGTTGGTGTACGTGTATTTGCTTATGGCGAAATTAATATAAATTTGCCCCAAATATATCAAACTTGGAATTTAAAATAATTTGTCAACTGTTAACACGTCATATTAAATTGAAAATGTCATATACTTGGAGCGAATATATATTCATTTCGCCATAACCAAATATTCGTATCTTAACAGTAAATATATCTTCTTTCAGTGTAGAAATAAAAATTTTTGTTCAACTCGTGAAAGAAAATAGTAAAAAAAAATCGAATTTTCATAAATTCAGGATATGTTAATGAAACTTCAATGTGCATGAATTTCTCCGATTTTTAACCTTAAAAATGAGAATGTTCAAGTGTAAAGTTTTTACGTTTGGGAAATCATTCAATTTCGGCCAACAATTTTTGTAATACATCGAATTCATTTTTTTAATAAAGTGATTACCTTTTTTTTAAATTTCGGAACGTACATTTGAGAATTTGAATTTTCGAGTTTTCAATTTCAAGCAAACACTTTTAAAACCCAGAAATTGAAAATTTCGACTCCGTAATTTTAGAGCGTCGTCGAAAATAATCGATTTCAAGATCGTTATATTTTGAATGGTAAAATTTTTAATTTTCAAATTCAAAATCTTCCGTTCACCCATTTGAAAAAACAAACTGGAGAGTAAATTTTCCACATTTCTCGTCTTCTGCATTTTAATCCTTAAATTCTAAATGTATCACTTCAAATTCGAAAATCGACAAATTTATACAACTTCAGAATGTTGTACAGTGCACGAGAACTTATAAAATCCGAATATGAATTTTCCAAAATTCACTCTTCCAAATTTTATATTTTCTCAAAATAATGTTCGTAATATTTAGAAATTCCATAACTATTGCGCAGCAGAGCGTTTCAATTCCTCAAAAATCCATGAAATTTCACATTTTCGTAAATTTCAATCGTTTTTCTCCACAAATGTCATGTCTCCGATAATATTTCCTTTCAATTAAAATTACCCTAATTGCAAAATGTACCATAATCACGCCTATACCAAGAATCCTGACCTGGGTCAATTCCTATTTTTTTAAAGCCTCCTCAAATACTAAAAAAAGTCTCCTCAAAAAACTCCGTCTCGCGTGTTCCATTTCCAGAACGTTTCTGCACTTTAATGAACGTCCTTAAATGACGAACAGAAAATGTGACCGTTACCTATGTAGTTCTCACATTACGTGGGAAAACGACGTTACGAAATATTGAATTTTCATCTTCTTTGATTCCCCTGATGAAAAATAAGCCACTTCGGGGCCTGAGGAATCGGTTTGTTTATTTCTTCACCGAAGGCAAGTACGAAATACTGTTCTATTAATAAATAATGCTATTGTGGAAGAGAAGGCCGCGAGTCTACGAGATGCGAGATATGTGCGTAAGTTGTGTAGAATAAATCACGGCTTTTTATTGACATTGGACGTTGCAGAAAAAAAGAAATGAATCGCGTAGTGTGTAATTACGGAGTGAGTTATCGCATGACAATCGAGTCTATGCAGCGGCTCACACGATTTCAATCTCGGATTTGGCATGAAGCCGGCAGAGGTTAACGCTCTTCGCTTCGCCAAAAATTAGACGAATAGTACCTTGGCATTTTAATGAGTATTTCGGGAGATTGGATTAGAGGGCTTCTCTTGTTTCTTTGCCTACGCGAAATTTTACGAATGAGAAGAAGGCTTTGGAAAAATAATTGAGCGTTGATAAAGTTTTGCAGAATTTACGTGTGTGTTGGATTGCATGGATTATAATATTGAACAATCTAATTGCCTATTCAATTTGACTTTGAAGAAAATTAATTCAATCTTTGGAAAATTAAGAAAATACACTGACGAATTTGGGAATCAGAAAACTTGGAAAATGCAATAAAGAAACGTAGTTTTCATAAAAAAATGTAATGTTAATCGAAAAATCAGGAAATTCAACTAGAATTGAGTTCCTTGCTTAAATTATATTTCCAGTTTGAAAAAAGTATGAATAAAAGTTTCGAAATTACGAAATTTTCAAGCCGAAAAACTTCGAATCTTACGATTGGAAGATGAATTTGATGAATGGTCGAGAAATTTAAACACTCTGCGCAATAGTTATGGAATTTTTAAATATTACGAACACTATTTTCAGAAAATATAAAATTTGGAAAAGCGAATTTTGAAAAATTCATATTCGGATTTTATGAGTTATCATGCACTACAAAAAATTCTGAAGCTGTATAAATTTGTAAATTTTCGAATTTGAATCGAGAAATTTATAATTTAAGGATTAAAATGTAGAAGTCGAGAAATGTGGAAACTTTACGCTCCAGTTTGTTTTTTCAGATGTGTGAACGGAAGATTTTGAATTTGAAAATTAAAAATGTTACCATTCAAAATATAACGATTTTGAGATCGATTATTTTCGACGACGCTCTAAAATTACGGAGTCGAAATTTTCAATTTCTGGGTTTTTAAAGTGTTTGCTTGAAATTAAAAACTCGAAAATTCAGATTCTCAAATGTACGTTCCAAAATTTTAAAAAATGTAATCACTCTATTAAAAAAATGAATTCGATGTATTACAAAAATTGTTGGCCGAAATTGACTGATTTCCCAAATGTAAAAATTTTACACTTGAACATTCTCATTGTTGAGGTCGAAAATCAGAGAAATTGATACACATTGAAGTTTCATTAACATATCCTGAATTTATGAAAATCCGATTTTTTTTACTATTTTCTTTCATGAGTTGAACAAAAATGGAAATTTTTGAAAACGTAATTCGAACATACCGAGACTATAAAATGTTAATTAAATTACAATTTGAGGAATTATTCATTGTTCAAGTCATCATAATTATAGAAATCATAATTAAATTCAATATAAAATAATTAAAATATAATGAAATAAAGAAATAAAGCTTCGATTAAAAAATTCAACTCTGGTCGAAAAATTGGGAAATTCAGGTATAACTGAATGCCCTGCTTAAATTATGTTCCCAAGTTGAAAATTGTATAATTGATCAATGAAAATTTCGAAAGTATAAAACTCCCATGTCACGAAACTTCAAATTGTAATATTAAAAATTGAAAATTTTTGAAAACGTAAATCGAATACTTGCAATCAAACAAAATTAGTTATTATTAAATCTGTCATAATTATAAGAATTATAATTAAAGCTGTTATAAAATAATTGGAATGTAATTTAATGAAGAAATTTATTTTTGATCAAGAAGTTTTATTTGTGTCATAAAATTAATAAATCCAGGTAGGATTTAATTCCCTGCTTCGTGTTGAAAATTGTATAAATAAACATTTCGCAATTACAAAATTTCTAAATCGAAAAACTTTACATCTAAATCTTAGGAATTCAAAAATTTCGAAAAAGTAATTCGAATGTACGAGTGCGAGAATTTATTAATGCAAATTAAAAATTTTAATTCTATCAAAACTGAACTTCGATATAAAATTAATACATTCGTAAACTCAAAAACTGTAATAAAGAAATATGCGATTTTTCATCAAAAAATCAAAAATTATAAAGATCCGAATCTTATCTTTCATAACTGAAAATTTCGAAAATAAAAAATCCAAAACAAATCAAACATTTTTTCCGTTAGAAAATTTACGATTGCTAATTTAAAGATTTAATCGAAATTTCGTACTTGAAAATCACGAAGTATGAAAAATGAATCGGACAGATTCTAACGAAAATTAAAAAAAAAAATAGTTCTTATGCTTGTTAAACTTCAAGTCCAATATTTCAATAACTCCGAAAATCTGAGTTGTCAATTTCTATAAAAATTTCTTCAGCGAAATAAAGACTGCAAATTTAACGCACATTCATCACATTCTGACGTGCTGATGGCACTGTTTATACAGTTTGAACTCCTATTTGGAGACTTTACGTGCACTGGTATTTCATGTTATTATTGGATTTGTACGACTTTGATTCATAAATTCCAAACATACTGAGTATAAGTGCATGTCAAAACTATCAGACAAAACAAGATCAAAATTTTTAAAAAATCGTCTCCGGCATAAAAAAAGGCATCTCCGGCATTAGTAGAGAATTTTTTTTAATTTAATTTCTTCAAAAATTTGTTCAGAATAAAAAAAATCTACATTCATTCATATAAAAAAAAGGAAACATTCAAACTGCGTATTAAAAATACCGTTACTACATTTTAGCATGTGCTTCATTTTACGAACTTCACACCCAATTAAATTTCAATTATATTTACATACGAAACTCATTCCTTTCTTTTAAACGGAATTTTTTTTGTAATTAATCGAAATTCGTCAATATCATAAAAATAATATTGTTTCCTAAAAAAGACGTCTCCAACAGAATATCAAGAAAGCGAGAACTTGTATCCCCCCAAAAATAGCGCGCGCTCGGGGCGAGAAAAAGGTTGCATAATCGAAAATTCCTCGGACTCGGCAAAGCCGAAATCCCCGGTTTTTCCGAGACGGATCAGTGTCAATGTCGGCGCGCATTTTCGCCGTTTTTCGGAGTAGCATTGACATGCATTCCCGCGAGTAAATGCTTATATGAAGTAGGCCGACTTCAAGTACGCGCTTGTGAAGTTTTCCCAATTTTTGGCAGAGTCTCAAGGCCCCCAGGCTTTCGGGCGTCTGCAGCCCTTACTGTATTTTCGGGCTTATGACGAAAACCATTGGGAAATGATTCATATCTTCGCGCTTTTTCGCGTTACGCTTTCGCCTATCGAAATAGTTCGGTCACCATCTCTTCGAGCCTTTTTTAATTTTTGAAAAAATATTCAATAAAATCCAAGAGTTCAATTTCAATTTTTTTTTTTGCAATCAAAATTGAAATTGAAAAATGCAGAAATTCAAGTATGGTGAAATATAAAAAAATACGCCTTTCAAAATCTGTAGAATTAAAAAATGTTAGTAATTTAATCAAATTCCATTGAATGAAAAATCGTGAAATCCGAAAATTCGGTGACTTGAAAATTACGAAATTAATTCAATATTTTTCCAATTATATGTAAAACTTTCAGCCCACAAAACTGCAGCGGAGAAGACAAACAATTTTTGAAGATTCGAGCTTTTTTCAATTTTTGAGAAAATATTCAATAAGATCGAGAGTTCCATTACAATTTTTTTTGCAATAAAAAATTAAAATTACAAAATGCAGAAATTCAAGTATGGTAAAATATAAAAAAATACGCCTTTAAAAATCTATAGAATTAGAAAATGTTAGTAATTTAATCAAATTTCATCGAATGAAAAATCGTGAAATCCGAGAATTCGGTGACATGAAAATCACGAAATTAATTCAATATTTTCCGAATTATATATACAACTTTCAACCCACAAAACAGCGACGAAGATTAACAATATTATATAAAAATGCCCTTTTTCAAGGTATGCGATAATTAGCGTAATTAATGTGACGAAACTTTGAAGGAATGCTCGTATGTACGATTACTTTTGCATATTTTTTCGCTCGGGTCGAGTTACTCATCGTTTTACCGCGAAGACTCGGAATATATTTTGTGGCAATTGCAATGATCGACGGCGATAAGGACGAATGAAGTTGTCCGGCGATAAATCGGGTTCAAAATAAAAACAAGCCGCGAGACTTCGAGTGGGGAAAAAGTACGAGGGTTTTACAAATTTAGAACAACTGGATAACGGGTCGTAAAATTAGAAGACGAGAAATGCGCGACTTTCATAACTTTTGAATCGTTATGTAATGTTGCTCGAATTCATGGGTGCTTGATAAAAGACATGTTTACGGTATTGTTGCTTATAAAATGCACCGAGTGATCAATTATTCATCAACTTCGCGTAATGTCAAGTCCTTGGGATGCAATTTTAACAAGTTTTCACGAACTATGTACAGCACAGAATGCACATATAACATAGAAAATAAATTATTCAATAAATAGCTTGATACTAGGTGGACGCGAAATTTCGAAAGTATTTTCACTTTTTTTGAAAAATGAGGAATTTTTTTTCATTGCTGGTTTTTTTTTTCAACTTTTCCTCAATTATTAATAAAAACAACTTGAGTCACAAGTTCGTCGAATCGTTATATTTATCAATTTTATTGATTATTTATTTGAATATGTATTTCATAGTTTCCCAATTTTTTGAACCTTTTGAAACAAGAAAACATTTTAGGTACATAATTGATTAATGTTCTGCAAAATACGTGAAAGATTCAGATGAATTTCAAAAATTATAGCCAATCTTATCCAATTTTTGATATTTTGCATCATTTTAAAGCATTTGGTAGATCTTGAAAAATGTTTAATAAGTTTCAGTAATTTATCCTGCACTGAAAAAAAAAAATTGTTATCGTTGTTATCATTGGTACTATTTGATTCGACCCGACAAGTCAAGCAGGAATAATAAAACAAAATAATTCAACAAAAAGATCTCATCCAATTTAAAAAAATAGATATTGATTAAAAATTGTTTAGTTAAGAAGTTCACAAGATTCCTAAAAGTGTAAGAATTTCTGAAAAAATTGTCGAAAATTCCGGCAATGAATTATCCATAAATTAAACTTCGTTTTCCAAATTTCATAAGTATTGTAGACATTTTTTCACACGTTTATAAAAATTTTTTCAATGTCAATAATTAATCATTCGAAGCCTATTACAAATCGAATTTTACTTTCAGTTCTTATTTCCACAGAAAATGCTGCGAAATCGTGTTAAACATTTTTCCAAGTTCATAAAAATCAATTTCGTCGAAATAAATTGGACGGATTTTGTCCTGTTTTTGAGTTAATCTACGAAATACGTGAAAAATTGTGTAGTCTTTTTGGTACCTAATATTTGATGAAGTTCAAATAAACTCAATGCGGCAATTTTAAAAATTTGTGTAGCAATTAAAAAAAATCTTTTGGGAATTTTACAGAATTGCTAATAGTCGTTGGAAAAAAACCTTGGGATATTTATATTAATATTTCGTAGTTTAAAAACAATTTTTGTGCATTTTAAATAAATATTGATAGTTTGCAATGTTCTATCAGATGAAACAACATTTTGAAAAATTTCTAAAGTCATGATGATTTTTGAAAAATTTTCGAAATTTCAAGATTTATATGGGATTTGACAAAAACTATTGAGGATTATTATATACTGTCAACAGTTTTTTTTCCAACAATGTTCAAAATTTGCAATAAACTTGGAATAAATTGTCATAAAAACTTGCATTTTCAAGAAATTTTACAAAAATGTACAATCCTCCCTCCCTCACCCCCATACAAAAGTGAAGTTATTCACTGAATAAAATAAATTAATTTCTAGTAATTATTATAAAATAATTACTACGAACTAGTTAATTTTAATTTTTTTAATATTAGAAATTCAATTTTATCGTTTTTTAATTAATAATTTAATTAATTAATACAATAAAAACTTTACCAGTGAGATTTAACATTTTTCAGTACATATTTAACTGGTAAAATTGTTATTAAATCAATAATTTTCCGAAATATTTTCAGATTTATAAATTTACATATTTTTCAATAATTTTTGAATTTTGTTTCAAATTAAAAAAAAAAAAGTTGGAAAATTATCAATCATTTGGAAGGATATTTCGAAATTTCTAATCTTTATAAAAAATTATTGATTCGAATCAATAATATCTAAATAATAATATCAAATAAGTTGAAATAATAATCAAATATAAAAAAAATTAATTGATCAAACTAAAAAAAGAGTGTGTATAATTTTTAGGCATTAATAGGCGCTAATTTTCCCCAACTTGGGAAAAATTACAATTGCCACAAATTTTCAAGGAATCTAGCATTAAAAACGAACAATTTTATCAATTTAAGACATGCAAAATTTTCCATACAAAATTTCAAAATATTCCAAAAATTACGTTATAGTATAGTACCTTAAAAATAACCAACTGTAAATATCTCAGAAACAATGTAAATTTTAAGTAATTAACAACACCGAAAAGAAAAAAATTCTCCAAATTATACACAATCTCCGAAAAAGATGTCTAAATATTTCGCTCCTGTCAAATCGACAAAATCGCGTCATTTTCATTGACGCTTTTCAAAAATAAAATTCACGAAATCCAAAATACTCCACCAGACCCCCTAAAACCAATTGCCCCATCATTCATAACATTGAAAACAACATTATCCAGCCCACCCTCTCATTCTCCGCGTCATTTTCATCAACAACAAAACTCGACCGAGTGCCCTGATAAAAAAACCGCGTACACAAAACTGCCCGAAAAATTGCAAAACTTTCACTGACCTTCCTCTGTTGTTTCTCCCAGTGTGGATCCAGCCTAGAAAGCAATTAAAAAAGCCATGAGAAAGGCATCCTTCGTGATAAATGATAAAAGCGAGTGTCCCAGTGGCGGAGCGGTCGATGTGCCACCAGTAATGGGACGGTCATTCGAAATACACCGCGATGGCGCTCTATATTTTAAATGCCCGTTCCAGAATCGGTGGCCGTTCCGCGAACGGGCCATTCGCCTTGGTGCGAAATAGCATTTCTAAACATTTGATACTAACAGGCCCTCTCTTTCCCACTCCTCCTCCGGCTCCATGTATCCGTCACCGTAAGCCTCCATATCGTTCATCATCACGCGTACCTCGCGTTTTCGTCAAACGCAAACTCGGCTGTCACTGGGAACAATGTGTTATTTTATCCGCTCGCGAACTCAGCGACTGACACGAAGAAATGACACCAGCGCGCGCGGAGCGTGAACTGCGAGCGCGACACGTACGAAATTGTACGAAATATTCGAAAGGGCTCCCTTTTGTGTGCTTTTGTGAACGGCGCGCAATGAACAGCGGTAATGAGCGGTAACGGTGGGTAACGGCGTCGCCGCTGGTCGCCGCGACTGGTGTCAGTGGTGTCGGGCGCAGTCGGGCGGCGTCTGTGTTTGTTTACTGGTGTTTATTGCGCGGCGGGTGGTACTACTGGGTATGTACTACTATTGACTCTCGTAGCAATTTCCTTCTCTAGTAAACCCAAACGTGCTTTATAAACACGCGTAGATATGTCGTATCCCTCCTCCCGGATCCCGGATCCCGGAATGGGGCACGAATAACGCGAGGCGGGCACGAATAGCCTCTTCGTATATGCGATTTTAAATTTCCTGCCCTAGGGAATTTTAGGGTCCCCAGTATCGGGTACCTATCGGATACACCGAATCCGAAAGTCACTCTTGCGCACACGGTCGTGGTTGATGGGTTCGGTTCACTTCAGTTCACTTCAGTTCACTTCAGTTCACTTCAGTTCACTTCGTGCTGCTTGGTGCTGTCATTTTAAGTGTTTAAAGTCATGTATAACAGTTTTGTACTTTTGTGTTGTTTTTTGTACTTGTACTTGTGTGTACTTTTGTAGTTTAGTGTCATTGATGATTGATGATTGCTGATCAATATTGCCATTTGTTACACATTGTTGCAATTATTTTGACGAATTCCGTAAAATACAACGATACTTCCTCCGAAATGGCAACATTCGCAAGTTTGCGAAAAGATTTTACCGTGAGTAATTGTATTCTTCTCTTTCGATATGGGTTATGTTTTCGTAATGTTTACTTTTTTTCTTAAAGAAGAAGTAATTGTTGATTAGTGGTCCCTGCTTTTATCGGTAAATGTTTACTTTAGTTCCTCCTCACTAAATGACGTTAAAAAAAAAATTTTTTTTTGAAAATGGCTCATTTCAATGAAAAAATAATAATGCAACCTGCGGAAAACGGTTATTTTGTAAGGAAATTGTTTAAATAAACAATTAAAAGTGTCGGGAGTGACTATGTCAAAAAGTACAAAAAATAGGAAAAATAGTCGAAATGAAGGAGTCAGAGGTATGTACTCACTGCAAAAATGGTTTTGCCATCGATTTTTAACGAAACGGAGTCGCAAAAAACGAAAAAATCGCGGATCCAATTTTTGACGTTTGTTGGCTAAGTTTGGTCACGGAGACACTGGCGCGACTGGAGTGGTTGTTGGCAGTCGTGTGTTTAAGTCGCGTTCACAGCGTTCGGTTTGGGTTCCCTAAAGAAGGAACCTAACCC
>JAPYZK010001947.1:0-15663 GCA_030522785.1 Platygaster equestris | reverse complement strand
ATATTATTCTATCGATTTTTAATTTCGATATTATTTTATCAATACTCAATTTCAGTATTATTTTATCGATATTTAATTTGAAAATTATTTTAATACTTAATTTCGATATCGTTTTATCGATATTTATTTTCGATATTATTTTATCGATATTTGATTTCCATATCATTTTATCGATATTTAATCACCATATCATTTTATCGATATTTAATTTACATATTATTTCATCGATATTTAATTTTGATTAATTTTGATTCAACACAACTAAATCACGAACAACTATAAAAACTGAGTACTTTCTACCGAATCTTTTTCTTCAGTGTATGGATTGTCTCAGTTTCTATGTCATTTTAGCATGTAAAAACGTGGCAGAAACTTTTTTTCGTACTAGATCGACTTCCTTGATAGAGTTACATCTTAAGTCACTTCTCAACCCTCAGTAACCACCTCGACCGCATAATCCCATGACGTATACTTCAGGCGAGTCTCAAAGAACATAATTTTGACAGTCATTCCCTCGATCTTTTTTTCCTGTTCCTTTCCTACACTGCAGTGCAATATTTTTAATGTGGTTCAGAAATTGAGCAATTCGTATAGAGAAAGTATTGAAAAAGAAACAAAAATGTGAACGTATATAAATTGAAATTACGAATTCTGAAATATCGAAAATTTTTTCGTGTCAATTTGAAAATGATACGGATAATTCTAGAATTATTGAATTTTTTGCATTGTAATTAAAAAACTAGGAGACTGAGTATGTATAGGAAATCCGGAAATTCGATTTAAAGAAACATACAACTGGTTTTTTCTTTTTTTTTTTTTTGAATTAATCCGATTTGATAAACGCTTGAATTACGAAAAATTAAGCTGAAAGAAATCGAGAATAGCGGAAATCTACAATTTTCAAAACTCTTGAAATTGTTCGAATTTTCAAAAAATTTTTAAACTGTTAAATTCTTAGAAATTTTAAACTTCTTTAAAATGATTATTTTTGACTTCCAATTTTTCGATATTTTTGAATTTTTCAAAATTCTTCAATTTTTCGAAATCAACGAATTTCCGAAACATTAAATAATTCCTCGTATGTTTTTCTTACGATCTTACTGTAAGATCTTACAAATTTTCTAAAAGTTTGAAATTTACACAATTTTTTTCAATGTCAGAAATCTCAAAATTGTCCGAATATTCAAAAAATTTCAAAAATGTTAAATTCTTAGACATTTTGAACTTCTTCGAAATGATTATTTTTCACTTTTTCTAATTTTTAGATATTTTTAAATTTTTTGAAATTCTTTGTTTTTTTGAAATCAATGAATTTCCTAACATTAACAAATTCATAGTATATTTTTCTCAAGGTTTTACCAATTTTCAAAATTTTTGAAATTTATACAATTTAGAATATTTCTAGAATCCTTGGAATTTTCATATTGTCTAAAAATTCTGAAATGTTTTCAATTCTTCTCACATATGTATTTTGAATTTTTTAAATAATGCAAAATTCTTAAATTTTCCATAATTTTCAATTTTTTAAATGTGTCATTTTCCTTCGTACCTCAATATTTTTATCCTGTTTTTCCCAATTTTTTAATGTATTTTCATTATGTTTCTTCGAATCAATTTTTGATTATGCTCATAAATAATATCTCAATTTTCTCAAAATTCAAAATTTTGGACGTTGTACGAAATGGTTTTATGATTTTTTTCGATTTTTGGTAATTAACGGTTTTTTGCGTGAAAAAAAATCTTTCGAGCCAGGAATCGAACCCGGGACCTTCTAATTTCATATTAAATTATTATTTGTTGTATCTAGCCGGTTATTAATTTTATATTAATCGATTTTTTTTATTTAGCTGGTTATTAATTTTATATTGAATTATTATTATTTTCATTTAGCTGGTTATTCCTGGCTCGGATTTTTTTCTCGCAAAAAACCTTTAATTATATACCAAAAATGAGTGAAAAAGTCGGAAAAAAAATCACAAAATCATCAGTATTCACCCACCAACAAATTTTTGCATGTTTTTATAAAACTTTCATAAAACCACTTTAAAATAAATGCAAATTTTATAAAACTTCCATAAAACCGACCTTATAAAAACTAGAATCACTAGGGCAGGGATGAAAAAATTTTCTCAAACTGCATTTTTTCCCGAAAGTACATTACAATCCAATAAAAGAAAAAAAAAATTAAGATACGAAAGCGCGGCTCGGTCGTTTGACGCGATGCAAAAAAGACGTCGGGAATCGAAAATCCGACGTCCGAGGGTATCAAGAGCTTTTAACCTTCAACGGCGGAGTGTCTTCACCGAGCGAGTTTGACGTATGCACTCACGCAAGCCCGTGTAAAAAAGCCACCGCGGCACCTCTCTCTTTTCATTTTGGAGCCTCTTCGGTTCCAGTACCGCGGGTGTATATTCGGCGTGTATTTACAAACAGCCGAGTGTTGGTCGGATTAAAGCATCGCAGTGGGCGTGGACTGGATTAGTACGGATTGCCTACGCGTCCGACAAACGGATTACAAGAGTGTCAATATCTTATGCGGAGGCCAAGAATTTCTATCAGCCCTCGTTCAGTTTTGCGATGCGCGGCTGCGAAACGTAATTGCGCCGGGAGCTTGGTCGAGGATGCATTGTTTTTTAATTTTCACTGAGAAATGATCGGATTGGTGCACGGAGAAAAAAGTATGGTTGTCTCAACCATATAAATAGTAACATTTGAGTTAACTATATATGTGGTTTGTACAACTGTAGATATGGTTGTTACGAAAATATGTATGGTTGTAAAAACCACAGGTATGGTTGGCACTATTTGTATGGTTGAGGCAGCCATACTGTTTTTTCTGTGTGGGAATTTTACTGTTTTAGAATATATAATAATATAGTATTCCCTGAAATGCTTTGAGTGAAAATTGTGCAAATTGAACTAGAGTGAAAATTCTATCCAAAATAAGTGGAATATTACTCATTTTAGAGTGCTGTTCTACTCTAAAAAACATAGTGAAATTACAAAAATTGTTTTGAGTGAAATATTTGTCTAAAATAAGTGGAATTTAACTCATTTTAGTCAAAAGTTTTCACTCAGTGAAAAATGACTCGATATTTGGTTTATTTCAAGTATTTCATATATTTACGTGGTACAAATATGAATTAATATATTGATGATTGATGAATATTCACGTAGTGGAAAAATGAATAGAGACGAAGTCGTTTTGAACGATTTACGTAATAAAAAACAAATTTTGAATAAAATCAGTAATTTTTTCCTATTTGAAAAGTAAAAATTAGTGTTTTTTCCATCATTTACGTAGTGAAATAATGACTAATTGATTGATTAATTTTCACTGTTTCCAAAGATATTTTTGATTTTCCGAATTTGTCACTCTTCAAAAATTCAAATTTTCCAAAATATATTGTCGTTTTCGATGAGTTTCAAGAATGACAAATTTTTGTGTTTTCGTACTATAGTAATGTAATTCCGGATATTTCTCATCAAAATCAGGAAGCTTAGAATTTTCATGAAATTCAAATTTTCGAAAGGAAATTATTATATTAAGATTTTTTAGGGATTTCTTTTCTCTTTTATTTTTAAATCATTGAATTCAAGTTAGGAACATATTTCGAACTTTCAATATTGTGGAAACTGTATTTTTTCGATTTTTGATCGATTTTCTTGATTTTCGGATACCAGAAAGTATATTTCTTTGATAAGTTAATTTTCTATTTAATTTGAATATCATTCAAATTAAATATGGATTCATGCGTTCTGGTTTTTGAAAATTCGAATTTTGAGGTACATACTTGAAATTACTTCAAATATGTTTTAGCCCATTTTTTTTACTTTTGGCATCAAAAGTTTCGAATTCTCAATTTTGGAATTCTTAGGACTTTTTTAGAACATTAGAATTTGAGTTTTTTTTTTAATTTTTTAGAAAATTGAGTTCTAGCACCGGAATTTTTTTTCACCAGATTTAGAAACAAAAAAGTGAATTCGAGAATCTGTTTTATGGAATTTGTGAATTTTAAAATATAAATTCCGAAATTTTGAATTTTTTATTTTCTCATCAGATTTAAACGCAAAAAATTTGAGTCGAGAATCTTTTTTATGGAATTAGCAAATTCCAAAATACGAACATCGAAACTTCAGATTTATCGATTTTTATTTTCTCTGATTGTAATTTTCAAAACTGAAACTCCCCGCATTCCAATTTATGAATATTAGAAGTTATGGATTATAATTTTAAAATATTTATAAATATTAGAAAAACTGCATGAAAAATAAAAATACCATAATTTGTACATCCGCAAATGCGTGCTGGAGTTCGAAAAATTCCGAAATATCGATTTCGAAGTTTTATAATTTAAATTCTCAAGTTTCGAAAATTTCCATATCATATTTTTTCGAATCTCAGAAAACGAACTTTAGAATAAAATATCACAAATTCCAGAATTGTGTAATCCAAATTTTGATTTTTTTACGTTTCAAACGTCAAAGTTCCGAAATTTGAATGTTCTTATTTTTAAAGTCAAACGTTTCAAATTTTCATAATTTCTGATTCTTGAAATTTATTGATTTCGGAATTAGAATTCCAGTAGAGGGGGGGGGGGGGTGAAATTCGGAAATAATTTGCTAATAATGATTCTCTAAAATATATCCTAATGATGATTCGCAATTTCGAAAATTTCTAATAACGTACAGAATACTCAACTGTTTTTGCTCAGTTTTTGCAGATATTCTTCAAGGTAAAATTTTTTGTACTCACCTCCTCCTAAAATACCGTTGATTGTGTAATCTTTTTTGCCGTCGTCTCCAGGTCTGCCTCCTCGTAATAGTCGACTTATTGAACTCACACTCGGAGGATCAGAAAAACCTTCCTGTAAAATACGAAATTCTGACTGTTTTTATTTTCTTCGAGCATGGAAAAATGATTAAAACTTTAATTTTTTATTTTCTGGATTTTTAAATGTCCTAAGTTGTTAAATTTGCGAAAAAAAATCATGAATAATAAATAATTGTTAATTTCTTCCATTCTTCGGTTATAAACTTTGAAATTCGAGATGTTTACAAAATATGAAATTTAATAATTCTTGGATTTTGAAATTTTGATATTATTTTGGACATTGCGGGATATTTTGGTATATTTTTTGTACTTTAACTTGGAAATCGTCGAAATTCATGAATCCAAAATTTTGTATATTCGAGTTATTATTATTATTTTTTTTTATGTTTGTCATTACCGTTTTGAGAACTTTGAAATTCGGACGTATTTAACCAAATCTCGAAATATGACTATTTTGTCACAAAAATAATTCTCCAGTATTCAAAACAGTAATATTTCGATTCAAATTTGACAATTTCGATTCACAAAAGTTGACTCTCGTATTTTGAAATTTGAAATTTGGGAAGATCAGCATATTTCGAGAAATTGGCAAATTTATTCTTCAAAAATCTCGAAAGAAGAATTCAGTCATGTACGAAAGAATCCAAAAATCTGAAATTTTCGAGATTTAAGTATTGAAAAAATTAAAATTTAGACTTTTCATTTGCTAAAAAATCGAGCATTTTCATCAACTTTAAGAACATTTGTGAAATTTACGAAGAATAAACATGAACTTTACATTTTGCAAATTTGCCGTAAAAAAAAATAATTGAAATATATAACTATTTGTAAGTGGTAAAAATTTGCACTATTTCAAAATTTGAGTTTTTACGTATTCCATAAGATCTCGAAAAATGGCTATTTTGTTACAAAAATAATTCGTCTGTACTCAAAACAATAAAATTTAGACTCGAATTAAACAATTTCGTTTATAAAAAGTTGACTTCCGAATTTCGAAATCTTAAAGTTGAGAAAGTCAAGAGTTTAGAAAATTCGTTAATTCAAAATTTTGAAATCGGGATTCAGTTGTATACGAAAAGATTTGAAAATCGAAAAATTTCGAGATATAAGTCTCAAAAAAATTAAAATTTACACTTTTAATTTTCTAATACAATCGAACATTTTCATTAACTATGTATGAGAATATTTGCTAAATTTTCTTACTAAAAATTAGCTAAAAGTTCACTCTTGAATTTCGAAATTTCAAATTTCAAAAAATCAACACAATTCGACAATTCAGAAAATTCGTAATTTAAAAATTTCGGAAACAGAATTCAGTAATATACGAAAGAATTCAAATATCTAAAATTTTCCTGATTTATAAGTCTCGAGAAAAAAATGAAAATATACAAGAAAATCGAGCATTTTCATTAAATATCAGAATAATTGCTAAATTTACAAAAAATGAGCATGAATTTTACGTTTTACGAATTTTCAAAACAAAAAATATTAAAAATACGTATAAATATTTCAAAGTGGTAAAAATTTCAAATATTCGAATATTTTTTCATTTCCACCCAACCCCTCATTTCTCACTGTGTGGTCGGAAAATTCGGTACCCAAAAACCCCGAGAAATCTGAATTCTCGATGAAGAGAAACGACTCGAAAAATGCGAACGGTCGGGAAGGGAAACAACGCTTTAGAATGTTAAAAAGACGAGTTGAAAAAGACGGGCTTTCAGGCGGCGTGCATTAATACAGCATTTAATCCTGGAAGGGAGGCGTTACTGGGCCCCGGGGCTCTTATACTCGGTCTCTCTTTTCCTGTCATCGCGCAGACACACCGCATCGTTATTGTTTCTGAAAGATCCGAATCGCGATCGACGATTCGCCCCGATAGCGATCTCCATCCGAAGCGTTACCATTTTTCCTCCCCGCGAAAAGCCCGATTTCTCCGTCTATGGGCCGACTAATCTGATACATCCGCGGTGATCGGTCCGATAAACTATTCGCGGTTCGAATTCTCAGGTTTTTTGGAGTGTGAAATGCTTACGTCGCGTGATATTGCTCTCTGAATCTGAGTCAGTGAAACCTGACTGGGGAAAACGGAGTTAGTCAAATTACTGAATATATTACAGTGAAATTGGTTGTATTTATTTGGTAGTTTGTAACAAATATTTTCACAAATATTCAAAGTCGACAAATTTTGACTTTAAAGTTTTTCGAAACTTCGAAATTTTGAGAAATCCTCAGCACTTTCAAATTCCAAGACTTTCGAAATTTCCGAAACTTCAGGACTGCATAATTCTTCAACATGGTGTATACTTCTAAAATGTCCAAGCTTCAGTGATTTCAAAACTCCTTAAAAACCGAAACCTCGCAACTTTGAATCTTCGAAATATTTAAAATCGTCGAAATTCGCCGGAACTCACCAAGGCTTCAAAATCCTAAAATTTCGGAAATTTTTCAACTTCTTTGAAACTTCGATATATATTCACGAACTTCAAACTTTGGACATTTTCAAAACTTGATTCGATAATTTCTAACCTTGACGAAATTTCAACCTTAAATTTATTTAAAAGTTGGACGAGCTTCGACAAATTTAAATTAGAAGTAACATTTTGACCCACTATCGAAATTTTACTGTTCTTTAATACTGACGAGTTTTTTTGTGTGGCAAAATGAATCATTTTTTGAGATCTTTATGAAATACGTAAACATTGAAATTTATCGTTTGTTTATATTGGAATATATTTTCAAGCTCTCCTATTGAAATGGATTGGAATCAACGGGAGGAATTAATGGAAGTCAATTGGAATTGATAGGATTCAATGAGAATAAATGAGAATTGATAACAATCGACAGGATTTGATGGAACTCAATAGAAATTTTTGGGAATGATAGGAATTGATGGTAATCAATGGAAATTGATAGAAATTAATGGTAATTGAACGGCATTGATCAGAATCGGTGGTAATTGGTTGAAATTGACAAGTAATCGGGTAGGAATTGACAACAGTCAATAGTAATTGATGGGAATCAATGAGAATTGATAAAAATTAATACAAATTGGTAAGAATTGAAGGGAAGAAATGGGAATTCATCGGCATTGATGGTAATCGATGGAAAATGATAGGAATTGATGGGAATCAATGGGAATCAGTTGTAATTAATGGGTAATCGATAGCAAGTGATAACAGTCAATGGTAACTGATGGGAATCGATGCAAATTAATAAGAATCAGTTGAAATTGGTAGGAATTGAAGGGAAGTGATGGGAATTGATTGGCGTTGATGAGAGTCGATGGGAGTTGTTAGGAATCGATGGGAAATGATAGGAACTGATGAGAATACATGGGAATTGGTGAGAATTGATAGGTAATCCATAGGAATTGATAGCAATCAATGGGGGTTAATATGAATCGATAAGAACTGTTAAGAACAATGGAAATTGGTAGAATTGAAGGGAAATCATAGGAATCGATGGGAATGTTGGGAACCCATGGGAAATGATAGTAATTGATGGGTAATCGATAGGAATTGATGGGAATCAATGGGAACTGATAGGAATCAATGAGAATTGATAAGAGTCTATGGAAATTGGTAGGAATTGAAGGGAAGTGATGGGAATTGATTGGAGTTGATGAGAAATGTTGGCAATCGATGGGAAATGATAGGAATTGATGGGAATTAGTGAGAATTGATGAGTAATAAATAGGAGCCGATAAAAAATAATGGTAATTGATGGGAATCAATGGGAATTGATAGCAATTAATGAGAATTGATTAAAATTGGTAAGAATTGAAAGGAAGTGATGGAAGTTGATCGGCATTGATAGAAATCGATGGTAGTCGGGAATCTATCGGAAATGACAGGAACTGATGAGAATCCATGAGAATTGGGGAGAAGTGATGGGTAATCGATATAAATTGATGGAAATCGATAAGAATCGATAGGAATCAATGAGAATGAATGGAAATTGATAGGAACCAACGGGAATTGACGACAATCGATAGGAACTGATGGGAATCGATAGGAATTGATGGGAATCAATAGAAATGATAGGAATTGATAGCAATTCATCAGTATTGATCGGAATTGATGGGAACCGATAGGAATCGATGGGAATGGAAGAAAATCAATGGAAATTAGTGGAAATTGATGGTAGTTGATGGGAATTGATAGGAATTGATAACGATCGAAGAGAATTGACATGAATAAATGGGAATTGGTGGGAGTCAATGGGAATTTATAGGAACCAATGAGAATTGATAGGAATTTATGGGAAATTATGGGTAATTGATAGGAATTAATGGAAATCAATGGGAATCGTCGGGAATTGATATAAGTTGATGGAAATTGAAGGGAATCAATGGAAATTGGTGGAAATTGATCGTAGTCGACAGGAATTGACAGGAATCGATAACGATCGATGAGAATTGATAGAAATGAATGGGAATTTATAGGAATCAATGAGAATTGAAAGGAATTCTTGGGAAGTGATGGGTAAATTGATAGGAATGAATGGAACTCAGTGGAAATTGATGGGAATCGATAAGAATTGAGGGGAATCAATGGGAGTTATGGGAATCGATGGGAATTGACAGGAATTGATAACGATTGATAAGAATTGATAGAAATGAATGGGAATTTATAGGAATTAATGAGAATTGAAAGGAATTCTTGGAAAGTGATGGGTAAATCGGTAGGAATTAATGGAACTAAATGAAAATTGATGGGAATCGATAAGAATTGAGGGGAATCAATGGGAGTTATGGGAATCGATGGGAATGGATAAGAATTGATGGGGATTGATGAAAATCGATAGGATTGATGGGTCAGCTACGTAAATTGTGGTAATTCGACTGTACCTGAATTTTGTCGAAAAAAAATAAAGTATTCACCAAATTTACTAAAAAATTGAGTAAATCATCAAAGTTCCGTATAAAAAACAATATATTCAATGTTATGTATGAATTTTTATTTTTCATTATCTTCTGACTACAATCAGATTACGAAATTGATTCCCTGAAATCGACTCTATATTCAATCAGCCCGTATCGTAGTCAATTTATTTAGTACTTTGTTTCAAATTTTAGTTATTTTCACTCAACTTCCTCCTCAATGTACTATCATTGCACGAAATTTGCCTAGCACGTCCATTACTGGGACATTTACCCACGCGGATGTAAATGCGCGATGGTCGGGTTGCGGTACCGTATTAGAGGACACGCAAGTCCCCTTGGGGCACTCACGTAGTCTACCGCCTCGCATTATTAAAAAGCTCCATTCAGCGCGATCCCCGAGTTAGATACGTATACTTACGCCGCGCGTTTGTTTGGATCAAGACAGATCAATCGCGAGTCCCGTAAGTTATTTTAGCTACGCATCTTTCTCTCTCGTTCCCCCGCGAAACATCGTAATTTCACGCGCTCGCGATCGTGGTAACGGTATGCGATGGGAAAAAAGTTTTGCCGATTTGACGAAATTTCGGTTGGTTCAACGTTTGATTTATGGGATTTGGAATGTATTTGGGGTTAATTTGGGAAATTTTGAGATGGATTGGGATTTCGATTTTTTTGAATTTGGAAGTTTTGGATATTTTACAATTCTGGGATATTTTTTGGCGTTGAATTTTGAAATTATCAGAATTCGAGAAATGAAATTTTTTGAGTTTGAGTGATTTTTTATTTTTTTGGAGTGAGAGTTTGTAAGATCGGAATTACGGTATCGAGTAGTTTGAAATTTGGACGTTTTTATAGTTTTGTGAACTTGTAGGAGTTTAAGGGGATTTTTTTGTTGAATTTCGTGATTTTTAGATTTTTGGAATCGAGAGTTTGAATATTGGCGAATTTGTAGATTTTTAATATTTTTCGATTTCGATTTACTGAATTTTTAGTACTTTTTCGGAATTTTGAAAAACCTCGAACTTTAATATTAGTCATTTCATTCGTAAAGACAATGGGCGAAAATTTCTAATTTGGAAAATTATCGATTTTTATGATCGCAGAATTTTTAGAATCTAGTTTTGAAATCCAAATTCGAATTTTCAGTTCTTGAACGTTGTGAATTTTGGGATTTTGAATAATGAAAATTCGAAAATCTGATTTTAATTATTATCTAAATATTTTGGAAAATCCGCAATTATCGGTGGACGATTTTTAATTTGAATTGTTGTTTGAAAATAAAGTTCTCTGTTGTCTGAATTTTTTCAACTCCCAAATTCGTTAAATTCGCGAAAAAAATCATGAATAATAAATAATTGTTAATTTCTTTCATTCTTCGGTCATAAACTTTGAAATTCTAGATTTCCGATGTTTAAAAAAGATGAAATTCAATAATCATTGGATTTTGAAATTTTGATATTATTTTGGACGATGTGGAATATTTTGGGATATTTTCTGCACTTTAACTTGTAAATCGTCGAAATTCATGAATCCTGAATTTTCCATATTCGAGTCATTTTTATTTTTTTGGAGATTATCTTTTTGACATCGAAATTACGGTTGTGAGAACTTTAAATTCTGACGTATTTCATCAAATCTCGAAAAATGACTATTTTGTTACAAAAATAATTTTTCAGTATTCGGAACAGTTATATTTCGACTCAAATTTGACAATTTCGATTCAAAAAAGTTAACTCCTGAATTTAGAAATTCGAAATTTGGGAAGATCAACACATTTCGAGAGTTCGGCAAATTCATTCTTTAAAAATCTCGAAAGAAGAATTTAGACATATACGAAAAAATTCAATCATCTGAAATTTCCAAGACTTAACTATTGAAAAAATCCAAATTTAGACTCTTCATTTGCTAAGAAAATCGATCATTTTCATTAACTTTGAGAATATTTGCGAAATTTACAGAGAATGAGCGTGAACTTTACATTTTGCTAATTTACAGTACAAAAAATAATTAAAATATGTAACTATTTCTAAATGGTGAAAACTTGTACTATTTTGAAATTTTATAATTTTTACGTATTTTATAAGACTTTACATTTTGCCAATTTACAGTACAACAAATAATTGAACTGTATAACTATTTCTAAATGGTGAAAATTCTTACTATTTGAAAATTTTATAATTTGTACGTCTTTCAAAAGATCTCAAAAAATGACTATTTCGTCACAAAAATGATTCGTGAGTATTCAAAACAGTACAATGTCGACCCAAATTATACAATTTCGATTATATAAAGTTGACTTCCGAATTTATACATTTGAAAGTTGGGAAAGTCAAGAATTTGGAAAATCAATAATTTCAAGATTCCGGAATCAGAATTCAGTTGTATACGAAAAGATTTAAAAATTGAAAAATTTCGAGATTTAAGTCTAAAAAAAAAATTAAAATTTACACTTTTCATTTTCTAAGACAATCGAAAATTTTCATTAACTATGAGAATATTCGCTAAATTTACGAAAAACGAGCATGAACTTTGCATTTTGCCAATTTACAATAAAAAAAAATTCTAAAAATACGTCACTATTTCCGAATAATGAGAATTTTGATTATTTCAATATTTCAGTTTTCACGTATTCCATATCAAATCTCACAAAATGACTATTTTGTCATAAAAATATTTCGTCTGCATTCAAAACAGTAATATCCGTAAAATCAAACTAAAATTTGATATTTTCAACGTGACCAATCTAACAGTAGAATTTCACAAATATCACAAAGAATTATCTACCATAAAATGACTGTTTTAATATTCAAAACAAGTATAAATAATTCAAGTAGCTCAATTTTCATTAATTTGAAATGAGAGAGTATGCACAAAAAATACAGCTGATGATGCCAAATGATAATCATTATTGCTTATAATTACTATCAATTAATAAAAATCCGCGTTGATTATGATTGATAATATTTCGGTACCTTGATCAACTTGTCACGAATTTCCCACGAAAATATGCCCGGATTTTCCCGCTTGAGATCTTCGATTCTCGATTCAACTTCGGGCGTCGCGACGCGGGGTTTGCTGCCCCCGATGACCCCTGGGCGAATCGATCCAGTTTCTTGATAACGGTTCAGAATTTTGGAAACACAGCCGTGGGAAACTCGGAGTTGTCGGGAAATGATGCAGGGCCTCACGCCCCTCGCGGCCATTTCCACGATTTTTAATCGCGTGTGGTTTGGCAGCGGGCGGCCATTTATGAAAACGCCGCCGAGTTGGTTCATTCTTCCCTGTCCTGCAAAAGCAATCGATTGTGCTCGTTCATTTTTCAATTTACTGTCATTTTGAGAATATTTAGACTCGAATTTTGGGCAATTAATCGTAATGACGTAATTTATATAATTTTATTAACGTAATTAATAGACATAATTTAAGTTGGGTCAGACGAAACGATATGAAATTGTATCATTAATAGACATCACATTTTTATTAGATAATTTGTTGTACTTCTAAATTTGCTGCTGTTGGATTGTTTTACGACTTGAATTTCTATGAGTGAAAATTCACTCAGTTCGAGTTAAAATCCTGCAAATTAAACTTGAGTGGAAAATTGATTTGTAATGAGTGAAATTCACTAATTTTTGAGTGATATTATACTGTAAAAAACATAGTGGAAGTTAAATAATTTTGTTGAGTGAAACTTGACTGCATAAATGGTGAAATTTCACTCATTTTGAGTGGAATTCCCACTCAGTCTCTATTTTCAGAATTTTTTCTCAAATCGAGAGAATATTTACTTGAAAAAATTGAGGGTGTAAGATTTTTTTGAGAGTGTAGAATTTTTGTTCCTGAAATCGCAGAATTTTACAGAATTCGGTAATTTCTCTAAAGTGGAACTTTTGGATTCTTAGGAAGCAACACAATTTATTTAGTAACTTATTTGTATTTACACAATTTATTGATTTACTAAGGAAATTTAACAATTCATTCGGTAACTGAGCGCAGAATTACACAAAATGAAATTCATTCAGTGACTGAGCATAATTTATTCAATAATTAAGGAATATTCAACAATTTATATAGTAACTTGGAAAAATTTAACAAAAATTAAATTTATTAGGATTAAGATTCTGAAAGTGCGAAAATTTGGCAGTAGGAAGTCGAACTCGTATTAATAATCGATTACTACATATTATCTTAGAAACTTATCGAGAGAGATGTTATTGTAAGATTTTCAGGGATTTTTAACTTTTCGTAAGACGTCTGGAATTCATATGAGAATTTTGGACTTGTTCTATAGAACTTCTGAACGTATTGTTCGTTAATTTTCAGTTCTACTGGTAAATCGTCTTTTTTTATTTCTATCATCGATTCGTCTACTTTTTTTATAAACTTGGAGTGGGATTATGATCTGCACATATAAAAATATAATTCTGTGTAGATTGATGGAGAAATTCGAAATTTCATGGTGCAAAAATACGAAACTGTGAAGGATGCCTATATTTTAGAATAATCAATTGATTCTACAGATTTTCCTCATAGATTTTGTAGAGTGGCATTGGCCGAATTCGAGGAGATTTTTCTCCATTTTTCGACATTCAGAGACAATTCCAATGGCGAAATTCTGAAAAAATGATAATCAAAAAATGATATTTGAAAATGATAAATAAAAATGAATAAATGATAATTCAAAAAATATAGCGATTCTTTGAATTATTATATTTTGTGGAGAGATAGTGTATCATATGCACATCTTTGTATTACAAATTATACACCTGAATGAACATTACATTACATTTGAAAATTTTGGAAAATCTGTTAATGTTAGAATATTTTTCCAATGATAATGAATTTTTTAGGATGTAGAATTTCGTTGAAATTTCAAATGAAAATTTCTGCAGATACTGAAAAATTGTACAATATTCATTTTGTTTATCCATTTTTTCGTAACTTACAGTTCATAAAATTATTAGAGTTTCTCACATTTTCAGAAATTTCCGTGAATTTTGGAATATTTCCAAAGAAACTAGAAGCCTTTAAAATGATAGAACTCTAGTGATTTTAGTTTTCATAAAACTTTTATAAAAATCATAAATTGTTATTGAAATTCCAATTTTTATACAATCGATTTTATAGAACTTTCATAAAATGTGCAATAATTATGCAGCGATTTTATAAAAATTTCATAAAGCATTTTTTATATAAAAATTCGAGATTTATACAAAAAAATATTTGTATCAAGTTTTTCTGAAATCACTTTACAAAAATCGCTCATAAAACTTTCAATAAAAGCTTATGAAACTTTTTATAAAAGTTTCATAAAATCGACATTATAAAATGTTTATTTCTTTCTATTTTTGAAGATACTGAAAAATTGTACTATATTAATTGTTTTAATCCGATTTTTCGTAATCTACAGTTCTTGAAATTATTAGAGTTTCTCGAATTCTCAGAAATTTCCATGAATTTTGGAATATTCTCAAAGAATCTGGGAAAGTCTTAAAAATGATAAAACTCTAGTGATTTTAGTTTTCATAGAACTTTTATGAAAATCACAAATTTTTATCAAAATGTCAATTTTTATTCAGTCGATTTTATAGAAGTTCCATAAAATGTGAAATAATTATGCAGCGATTTCATAAAAATTTCATGAACCATTTTGTAAATAAAAATCCGAGATTTATAAAAAAAAATATTTTCATCAAGTTTTTCTAAAATCGCTTTTCAAAAATCGCTCATAAAGTAATAAAAATTTTATACAAGTTTTATAAAATCGACTTCATAAAATGTTCATTTTTGTCTAGAAAATACTCAATAATTTTATAAGGTTTTTATAAAAATTAGAATCAGTAGAGAAGAAGAATCACCTCCAATTGTTGAAAGGTTTTGAGTAGAAAATAATAAAAAGCAACAGAGAAAAGTTAAAAATTCTAGAATCTTCCCAAAATTTTCA
>JAPYZK010001946.1:0-41637 GCA_030522785.1 Platygaster equestris | reverse complement strand
AATAACGCGATGAAATATGTAAACGAACGAATTGCTTCGGCTGTTGTGTTTTGTGAGCGAAATAATAAGGCATTTCGGAACTTGAATCGAGTGGAACAATAATGATGAGTTTTATTCGAAATGATGTTTATATTACTTTCATTTTTTTTTGCTCATCCTGAGTCAGTGGCGGATAGGAGGGGGGGGGGGGGGGGGGGGGGGGGGGGGGGTTTCTCGACTAAGTTTTTAGAAAAGCGAATAACTATTATTCATCAGTATGATATAAGTAAGACTTCATTTACAGATTTAGAATCTTCACAATTCAGAGTTAGAGTTTTTGTTACGTCGAATTAATTCTATCTAATACAAGAATGACGAGGTTTTTGAATTATAATTCCAAAGAACATGTATTTTTGGAATTTTTGAAGTTTTAGACATTTTCAAAGTTTTAAAATTTTGCAGTTTCGAAGTAGACAAGTCTGGGAATATAGAACAATATTTGATTTGAAAGCTTTATAGAAACTTTTTGAGTTTAGGATGAACTGTGGAAATTCTGAAAAAAAAATTTCCTATTTTTTGAAGAGTAAAATTTTATAGTTTGATATCATTTATGTGTATATTTCCTTATTTCAGTATTTTGATCAATGGATTCCAGTTTTGCAATGTATTAACTTACCAATTTTTCAATTTTTGTGTATTGTAATCACATTTGAAAAAGGAAGGTTTGAAAAATTACACTTTCGAAATTCAGAATTTGTACCTATAATCTAGAACCTCCGAAATTCCAAGTTTTTGATTTTAGACTTTCAATTTCTGAAATTTTAAGATCCAGAGAATTTGAGTGATTTTGTTTGCAAAATTCAGAAGATGTGAACTTTAAAATAACTTGCTAAGAAAGAGAAATTTCGCTCCATTTGGAGTTTGAATTTTGGAATCAAAATAATTTAGGATCTCAATGAATATAATATTCTTTCATGATATAACATTCGATATATAATTATAATTAATCCGAATTTTAAAAGTTTCAAGATGAAACATATTTTAAGTTGAAAAACTTTTCAATATGTTTCCGGAGATTAGAAAATTCGGTAAAAATTGAGATTCAAAATTATATCGTAATTTCGACGATTCATATTCCCGAAAATTCTAGATTTTAATGTCTGAATCTTTAAATCCAAACATTTCAAGAATATTTAACAAGCTTAACATTTTAAAACTTTGAAAAATTTTTTCAAAAACAGTGGAATTATGAATAATTCAAAATTTGTTATTTCGCTAATTCCAAATCTCAAAAATTCCATTGTCCATATGAAATGTAAGAATTTTAATCTATAAAATATCAAGCATAAACAAATTTTACATTCGGCAACTTTCGAATTCAATATTTATCGTTTCAGTACAGTGAAATACATATTACATATTTCACTATACTGAAACAAAAAAAATCTAAAAAATTCATAATTGAAGATCGCCAACTTTGAGAATTCAAAATGCTAAAAATTATATTGTTGTTTGAAATACACTCCTGGTAGTCTAAGAAATTTAGATTTTTGGAAGTTTTTTTCTTGGGGGGTGGAGGGGGGGTCTTTAGCCCCCCCCCCCTGGATCATCCACTGTCTTGAGTAGTAGCTTCGTTCAACGAGTAATTAAAAGATTTTTCGCATAGACGACGAAAATAGAACAAAAAACGGAAAAAATCAAGCCTATACGTATCATAATAACCACGGACGCTTCATTTTTTAGCCCTAGAGGGATTGCTGGCTTTCCATTGTGCGCCAAGTGCATTATTCCCGCGTTTGAAACGGATTCCCTGTCCCTGCAGAGCGCATTGGGTCTGCAGACGCTGTTCCTTACTGTACTATTGTCAAACAGAAATGACTTTGGAAGAATGGGCATAACAGGACAGCAACAACGGGAGAAAGCCTAAATCGAGCGACGAAGCGCCGCGCATCTCGGGCATCTCGGCGAGTCACGCCAGTTCTTGGCTACATTATTCGCGAAATAATGCGCGAGCAAGAAAAACACGCGGATGATCCGCACACATGCATGCATGTGTCTTTTGCATTTCTTCTACACTGTCAGTTTTCGCCATTGTCGCGCGAATGTTTTTCTTCTCGCCGAGACACGAGTGTTCAAAGTTTTTTTTTCTCTGAATGTATGATTCCCGGGGGCTTGAAAATTATTATCCGACGACTTTCTCATTGATCGCGGACTTGGATGTAGAATATTGGAATTATTACATAGCTGCAGATTTTTGAATGAGAATTTTTACGGCAAATTTCCGAAATTCATCAATTTTGAACACTACGAATAAATTACTTATTTTCTGATTTCGTATTTCTTCAGAATTTCAGATGATTTCGAAATTGTTGATTTGCTAAAAATTTTTACTATTTTATGATCTATAAATGATTTTAATTTTCCAACATTTTCGAATTTTTCCAATTTTCGGAATTATCATAATTTGTCAATTTTTTAAAAATTTTTCAATTTCTTACGATAAAACTGCTAAATTGATGATGTTTGAAATATTTATTATGTTTTGAAATATTCGAAAAAAACAAATTTCCTTAACGATTTATATTTTTAGAACTTTCCAGAATGTTCGGATCTTTTCGACAAATTGTCATCTATTTACGCAGATTATTTACATTTTTGTTTTGCGTGATTTTTTAGAAAACATTTTTTGAAATTTCATGGGTATTTCCACAAATTTCAAAGAATTTATCAAATACTTCAAGATTATACATATTTCGCACATTATTTAGAATTTTAACCATTCTCATAAATTTTGAAAAAATTGTTTGCAATTTTTTAAATTTTACTGAAGTCCTTTTTTCCAAAAATAAATTACTAATAGAATTTTTCGATTGATTTTAAATAAATAAATAATGAGAATTAAAGATTTCAGGACCTCTCAAAAATTGGAATTCCAAATTCTTTGGTTCCCAAATTTTTAAAAATTCGAATGTTTCCCATTCTCAGAATTTCCAAAATTCTTTCTCAACTCCGAAATTTGAATTCAGAATCCTAATTTGCTCAATTCGTGAAACTTTTTAAATTCTGAGATGCCAAAATCATTCGGAATTTCCGCAATATCTCCAAATTCGAATATTCTAAAATTTTTTTAATTCGAATGTTTTCCATTTTCAGAATTTCCAAAATTCTTCCTAAACTCCGAAATCTGAATTCAGAATCCAAATTTGCTTAATTCGTAAAAATTTTAAAATACTGAGATCTCAAAATCATTCGAAATTTCCTCAATATCTCCAAATTCGAACATTCCAAAATCGTGAACCAAAATTCCAGAATCCAAAATATTTTTTCAACAAAATATTCAACAAAATCCTTGAAATGTAAAAAAAAGTTGTTCCAGGGAAAAAAAAAAAAAAAATCTTGTCAAAGTCTTGTCAATACATTTTCCGATTCTTGGCCACTATTCTTCCCTCTAATCGACTCTAACGTCTTCGATTCTCGCGAATATGTTTCGTTTCAAATTTGCAATTTTTTGGGTCAACACACAAAAAATTTGAAAGTTCAAGAAACTCGCGAAATCCACTATTATCCCCTCAGATCCCGAGGATATACAATCCTTCTCTAATTTTTTGTTGTATTTTTGCTGCTGGCTGGCGAACCGTTTTCCTCGGCTTGTCTCGTTTTATTTCGGAAAATCGCCCAGAAGAAGCATGGGGCCATACATCGCATACTAATGACTACTTATTCCGCTGTCAGCGGCAGTCAAGGCGTTTACGATCGGCGAAAACAAGTGGAACGAGCGGCGGCGGTGGCAGCGGGTAGATATCATGAGGACAAATGGAAATGTGGCTCGGAAATGTCAAATGTGGCGAACGCCAGGACGCGAAAATATTATTTATCAACGTCAGCCAACTATGTATTAGGATTGGATAGGAAAAGTTGATTCATTCCGCGTTGAATTTAGCCAGTTGTTATTTCGCCTCTCAGATTCAAAGCAGTTGTCGCACGGAATGTCCTTTTCATCCAGTGGCGAATCTAGGATTTAATCCTGGAGGGGGGTTTGGTTTCTCGACTCAATTTTTAAAAGAGCGAATTTCTCTGTTTTCGTACCTCCACTAATTATGCGGAACCAATTACGTTCCTTAATCACCCCCCAAAGCATCCACTGAAATTGATTATATCCCGGAATCATTAAGCCCTCGAAACCACGAGTCTCAACACGCAGATCCTTCGGCTTCAATCATGCAAAACCCCTCTCGGAATACTTTGATCAAACAAATCCAGTGGCACGAAATTGGACGCTGCCTGATCGGGGTCACCCAAGATCAGAGCCTGATAGTACAAGGTGAAAAAGCCACTGCGGCACTATTTTCTTTCTTTGGGGAAATTCCACTCCGCGGTCCGCAGGCGGAAACGCGCGAATCATTTCTGACATCAGTCAATAGGGTATGTATTCCCCCAAGCACGTAGCCAGGGAGGGGGCTGAAGCCCCCCCCCCCCTTCGAAATTCTGGAAAATTTGAAAAATCTAGCACATTGCAAAAAAGTACATTCCGAAAAAATAGTGATAAGATACTGATTTTTACGAGTGTCAAAGTTTTCCAGAAACTTGATAACTTCTTACATTTTGAACATTTCAAGATTTTCAACAATTTCGCGAATCTTCAAAGTTTAAAAAATTTTGAGAAACTTTTGCTTAGTTGGAACATTTTTAATATATTTTACGATTTTCGATTATTCTGATAAATTTCAAAATTCAGGGGATCTAGAAAATTTTTGAACTTTCAGGAATTTTCGAACTTTTCGGAGTTTGAAAATTCCAGAAATTTCAGAGATTCGAAAAAGTTTTGAAAATTATGAAAAGTTAGAATACTTCCATACTCATTAAAATTCCGAAAATTCAACGAATTTCTGAAACTTTGAGAAACTCAATAATTTTCAACATTCTGAACATTTCAAGATTTTCAACAATTTCACAAATCTTCAAAGTTTGGAGTATTTCGAGAATTTCGAAAGTCCAGAGAATTTTCACAATTTCAAGCATTTCAAACATTTCAGAAATTTTAGAGATATGAAAAAGTATCAAAAACTCTAAAAATTCAAGAAATTTCCATTATCTTCTGAAACCATTTTACTTTTTCAATTAGTTAAATGAATTTCAAGTAAAAATCACCTCAGCTCCCCCCGAACGAAATTTCTGGCTACGTCCTTGCATTCCCCTATTTCCCACTAAATATCCAATATTCCGACCTTTCATTTGAGTGATTTTCAACATTTTCTCGATCGCCTGTCATTTCCATTTACTTCACTCTAACCTCAAAACTGGTACTTCAAGTGTAATTTTCGGCCATCGCGAAGAAAAGTACTGTGTTGCGCACGCTGGCAATTGTCGATTTTGACGAAACGTTTGCAACACTCGCCTTCGGCTCGTGCCAAAACCCTTCATTCCGTCAAAATCACCAATGCCAGCTTGCACAACAATGTACTATTCCTTCGCTGGTAAACGCAAAAAGTTTGTCGGCGAAATAACAGTCCCTTTTCCCCCTCGACTACATAAATAATCACAAAGATTCCATATACGCGTGCAGTCGTCCGCGCGTCCGCATTCATATTAATGCACGCGCGTTACATTTTATAGAGTGAGAGTTAACAGTGAAATGTCGCCCCGTGACACATACGGAAATACGTAGCTCAGTCCTTGGGAGAGTAAATTTTGCCTTTACCTTGTTTTCGTGACAAGCATGCAACGGCGATGTAACAAGCCCGAACGCGCGCAAGCGCCAGGATTAACATCGGAAAAATCTCGGCTATTCGTTTACGACGCTGATTAATCGCGTCGCGCAGTCACGTAGTCACGTAGGCGAGGATTTAATTGTTCGTTACCTAGCTCCTTTTTTTATCCTTCCTCGCTGATGTTTATTATTAGCGCGACTTGCTTCATTAAAGCGAGATACAACGAAAGGATTGAGACATTTCCGCCGACGACGATTTTACGCGCGCCTGAATTTATTCATACACTCTTTCGTAATCTCTAATTGGCCTGATTACGGTTTCCGGATAATTGGGATGTAGGTCACGCGGAAAAACCATGGTCGCGTCGCGGAATCGAGTACCCGTGTAAAGTGCTTTCGTTAACCGTTAATTGCTTAATTATCGGCTTTTTTGCGTCGATTCGTGGGCGAGTTTGGCTGGGATTTATTGCTTCGGCTGGTTGTGCGTGTCTTTTATGATTTATTATTGATGGAAATATGATTATTAATATTAATGATATTGATCATCATCAATATTAATAATAATATCATTATTAATATTATTATTGATATTATTTTATGATTTATTATTGAAATATAGTTGCTCAACTTTACCATTACATTTCGAACAAGGACGTCAACAGAAATTGAGTTCGGGGGTGGGGGGGGGGGGGGATTTTCACTTGAAATTACTTTAACAAATTTGGAAAGTGAAGTTTTATTGGAGAATTATGAAAATTTCCTAAATTCTCCGATTTTTCATGAGTGTTTTTTGAAATCTCTGAATTCAATTTTCGAAATCCTCTAGACTTTGGAATTCATGAAAATAATCGAAAATCTTGAAATATATTAAAAATGTTCTAACTAGAGTTTCTCGAGATTTTATAAATTCGTGAAATTTTGAAAATTTCAAGAATTCCGAAAAATGCCTGATTCTCAAGATTTTCGAAACTAATGAATTTCTGAAATTTTAGAAATTATTTCGATTCTTAAAATTTTCGAAGTACCGAAAACATTTGAAATGCTCTAAATTGTTAAAAATCTCGAAATGTCACTAATTATTAAGTTTCTCAGAATGTGAAGAATTCGTTTAATTTTCAATTTCTAGAATTATGAAAATGATGTAAATTTTCGGAATTTTCGAACATATGAAAATCTTTGAAATTGACCCAAATTTTGAAATTCTCGAACTTTTTAAAATTCCAATAACTTCCAAAATCATCAAAATACTTCAATCTTTAAACATTGTCAAAACTGTCGAAAATCTTGAAATATATCAAACACGTTCCAACTAAACAAAAGTTTTTCGAAATTTTAGAAATTCGTATAATTTTGAAAACTTCAAGGATTCGGGAAACTGCCTTAATTCTAAAGATTTTTGAAACTTTAATGAATCTCTGAAATATAAAAAATTTTTCCAATTCTCAAAATTATCCAAGTACTGAAAACTTTCAAAATTCTTCAAATTGTTGAAAATCTCGAAATGTTACGTTTTATGAAGTTTCTCAAAATATGAAGAATTCGTAAAATTTTCTTAATTTCAAGAATTATGAAAATACTGTACATTTTCAGAATTTTTGGAACATTTGAAAATCTCTGAAATTTACCCAAATTTCGAAATTCCTCGGACTTTTCAAAATTCCAATAATTTCCAAAATGTTCAAAATACTTCAAACTTCAAAAATTCTCAAAATTGTTTAAAATCTTGAAGTTTTCAAAATATTCCAAATTATTAAGTGTCTCGATATGTCAGAAATTCGTAAAATTCTCGTAATTTGAAGAATTATGAATATTGTGAAGTTCCAGAATTTTTGAAACTTTTCGAACTTCGAAATTTCCTAAATTGTTGACATTTTAAATATTTACCAACTTTATAAAACTTGTAAAATCCTCGAAATTCCCCAAAATCTGGAAATTCCCAAAATTGTTGAAAACGTTGAAATGCTGAGAATGTTAAAAATTATCAAGTTCCACCAAAACTTTGACATTCGTGTAAATCAGTATTATTTCACTATTTTTCTTAAAATATACTTTCTTTCAATGTGCTAGATTTTTCAAATTATCCAGAATTTCGGAGGGGGCTTCAACCTTTTCCCTGGCTACGTGCTTGATTTCGAGTAAATATTATTATGTATCAAATTCGAAAAAATCCACACTATTTTGAGGTATTTCACAGACGATTCGAAAATTTGCAACGAATTCTCGTATTCCATTCAACTATTCAAGACTTGAAGTAACCCACAAATTTACAGAAAAATACGATAGCTTCCAACAATTTCTCATCATTATTCATTTTTTTTTTCGTTCAGTTTCCAAGCATTCCAGAAAATCTCACGGAAATTGTTGAAAAATATATTTCTAAATATTATTGTTGGATTCATCATTCTCGAATTATCAACACTAATCGTTAACTGGATAAAAATTCTTATATTTTCACGATTCAGCGAAAAAATCTCAAGTCCCCTCCTTTACCCCTATAACGAATAAAACTCCAGCGACCAACTTGCAGTGATCACTTAGCGATAATAAACGTTGCCCTTGGAATATTAACAACAATTCGCATGAAAATTAGTTTGTCCTTACTGAACATGTGCAAAGTGGTGCATTTATCAAGTACAACATCTGCCACAAGCGATAGGTGATCATCGAAAGTACAAAAACTATGTGAACGAGTTTCCATATTGTTGAAATTTATAACGTTCGAGTATGAAAATAACCAACTGATATTACATGATGTGTATCAATAATACGCCACTTTGTTACATGTATCAATTTTTACCCAAAAACATTATTTCTAGAATATACATAAAATTCTAGTTCACTTTACGTATCTGTCTCGATTCTGTCGCAACCATCTGAACTTGTGCGAAATCTTTGAATACGGGGGGTAAATATGGGTGGGAGGGTGTTCTAGAAATCATTTATGGTGACTGATGTTTCGGAAAACACGTTAGAATGTGAATGAAAAAGCCTAAATTGGCACGCTATATCAATGATAGCTCCAACACTAAAAGAGATGATAAAGTAGCATTGATAAGCACCGAGGCGGCGGCGGCGGCATCTCCCTGTAAACGAGACCCGATGCGCTCTAGATACGAGTCGTCTTTCAAATTTGCGCGTAATGGAAGTACTTGATAATGCCATTCGAGTCACCCAATTTATACACGAGCAGTCCAATGCATAATTCGCCCGCGTAGAGCCAATTATACGAATTTAACGAGAAATTTATGAATACGCATGAGAATTTTATCGGCAATACGCTACGTGCGGGGAATCGCAACGAGGTGCCGAAAAAGGCCGACGAATTCCTGAATTTTCGCATCACAGTCATACATATACATAATTTTCGTGGGGAGTTGGACGTCTTTCACCCTTAGACAACGGAAATGCGCTGAGAGTCCAGCAACGGTTGATCCGAAGGGCGATTCACTCGGGGAGTCGACTTAGGAGTCATGATTCCCGTGACTCCCATTGACTCCCAGAATTATGGAGTTCTGAAGTTCTGGAAGTTCCGGAAATTTTACAAGTTTTCAAAATGTTGGGATCTTGAATTTTTTGAGAATGTTCAAAAACTTCGAAGTTTTGGAATTTTTAAGATTGAAAATTTATTAATTTTTTACATTTTTACGGTTCTAGAAATTTCGCAAGTTTTGAAGTGTTCGAATATTTTGAAGTTATGAAGCCTAGAATTTTCGAAATTTGAGCAGTTTTTCAATCGTCGAAATTTTCAGGTTTTCAAAATTTTCAAGAATTTGAAAGTTTTCAAGAATTTTATAGATGAAAAGTTATCAAGTTTCGACATTTTCGAAGTTCTGGGAATTCCGCATACTTTCAAGTATTTTGAAGTATTAAAAGCAGAGAAATTCCAACATTTTTGACATTTCAAGATTTTGAAGTTTCGAAGTTGTAAAGTTTTCAAATTTTCCAAAATTTCGGAACTTTCAAAACTTTGGAAATTTCGGAATTTTATGGAATTGTGAAGTTTTAAGGAATTATAAATTACTGAAGTTTGAAAAGTTTCGGAAATTGTTTGAGTTCTAAAACTGTTGGAATTTCGAAGTTTTTGAAAATGTCCAAGATCTTCGATGTTTTTGAGAATTCCAAAGATCACAGATAATTGAGTTTTGGTGTGTTCAAAGTTCGACATCGTTGGGAATCATGACTCCCAAATTTGGAGTCATGTGGGAGTTATGGGAATCGACTCCCATGACTCCCATTTATCGGAGAGTGAATAGCCCCTCGGATTGATCGTCATTACGATTATCGTCCAGTTCCACAATCATATGTACCCACGAAATTCCGTCCGACATTCTCGAGATACTAATTTAAAGTTTTCCGTACGGTATTATTGAAAGCGTCGCGCTCGACATCATCATCATCATAAATAAAATATGCATGTCGCGCGAGCGTTTTGAATGTATATAACGACGTGTCAGGATGCAGAGAGGGAGTTCGACCCCGTAATGGGGATCGTGAAAGATCGATGTTGCTCGATGAAAAACGAACTGATAACACAGGAAACATAGAGGATCACGAGAAATTTAAGAGTCGAAAAATACACACAAGGGTATTTTTCTCGGATTTACTATCAGATCTTGTAACGAAAATAAGAAATTGCCCACATTTGAGGAATGTTACTTGATTTCTTAATAAATTATTTGAATATTTATCTGCATGATTGAAAATAAATTTCGAACAACGCCCACGTATTTTTTTGAATCTTTTTTACGCTTCTGGAAAAATGATATCGAGAGCTGATATTACTTTAGGATAGAATGAGAGTGAAAAAATGGTCCACAGAGCTTAAGTCAATTAATCCATTTTCCTAACTGAAGGTTTATTACAATAATAATTTCAAGGGAAATGAAATGAAGTTCGGTGAAGACAGAACTTTTCACTTCTCGTGTTCACGTCATTTTCGCCATATTTCATTATTTTTTTTACTTCTTGTCTTGTCCTTCGTTGACGAAGGACGACACAGGACGAGGCGAGAGGTAAAAAAAGTCATGAAATGTGGCGAAAATGACGTGAACACGAGAATTGAGAAGTTCTGACTTCACCGAACTTCACTTCATTCCATTTCACTTCATTTCATTCCATTGCATTTCATTTCATTTCACTTCATTTCACTTCATTTCATTTTATTCCATTTCATTTCCCGTGAAATTATTATCGTAATACACTTTTAGCATAATATTTCATTACTCGCGTGAATGTTGCGTAACGAACGCGAAAATTTCGATCCTCAGCGTAAAAGCGTTTGGGCGTAACTTGCCACAACTTTGGGGTCCAAGTTTCCTCACTCATCGAGAACCGATGTCTAGTCATTATTGAAGAGAGATTTTCGGGCGTAAGGGGAAGGGAAATTTGACTTTGCCTCTAGCTTCGAGTTTCCCAAAGAAAAACATGCAAGTTTTCAGAGGGGTGTAATTAGTACACTTCGGAAGCTGGCTTAATGTATGTTATGTGGCGAGAGGAAATGACTCGTTTCTCTTAATTTTTATATCTCATCCTATTTTTAGGTGACTGAAAAAATTCTTTCACAATGTTCTTACAGACGAGAAAAATTTCGAGCTACCAATGAATCAACAACACACATGAAAGTCGGTTTTTAATTCTCAAGTCATGGGAAATAACATACTTAAATCGAGGGGCGATTTACTCTGGCAGTCAACTTGAGAGTCATGCTTCCCGTGACTCCCATGGACCCCCATAATGGGAGTCACGGACAGGGCCATCCCTAGGTTTTGCGGGGCCTGAGGCAAAGATTTTCGAAGGGGTTCCTCAATTAAATGTTGTTATGAATAATACATTGGAATTTTGACGTTTCGGAAATATTGGGAGTCCTGCAAATATGGGAACATAAAAGTTTTGGAATTTTCAAGATTGGTAATTATTGAGTTTTTACTTTTTTTAAGGTCAAAACTCAAGGTTTTGAAATGAGGACTGGGAATTTTGCGATTTTTGAACTTTGTACGTATTTTGAAGATTTGAAGTCTAGAAATTACGGAATTTTCGAAATTGTAGAAGTTCGGAATTTCGAAATAATAAAGTTTTGGAACTCATAAAGCTTTGCAATTTCGAATTTTTGAAGACTTATGGAGTTCTGAAGTCCTGGAAGTTCCGGAAATTTTACAAGTTTTCAAAATGTTGGGATTTGGAATTTTTCAAGAATGTTAAAAAATTTTGAAATTTCAGAATTTTTGAGATCGAAAATTCATCAAGTTTTGACATTGTTACAGTTCTGGAAATTTTGCAAGTTTTTAAGTGCTCGAATATTTTGAAGTTATGGAGTCTAGAATTTTCGTAATTTGAGAAGTTTTTCAATATTCGGAATTTTCCGGTTTTCAAAATTTTCAAGAATTGTATAGATGAAAAATTATCAAGTTTCGACATTTTCGAAGTTCTGAGAATTCCGCATAGTTTCAAGTATTTTGAAGTTTTGAAGCAAAGAAATTTCAAAATTTTTGACACTTCAAGATTTTGAAGTTTCGAAGTTGTAAAGTTTCAAAATTTTCAAAATTGCGGAACTTTCAAAGCTTTGGAAATTTCGGAATTTTATGGAATTGTGGAGTTTTGAGGAATTATAAAGTACTGAAGTTTGAAAAGTTTCGGAAATTGTGAGTTCTAAAAATGTAGGAATTTCGAAGTTTTCGAAAATGTCCAAGTACTTCGAAGTTTTCGAGAATTCCAAACATCACAGATAATCAAGTTTTGATTTGTTCAAAGTTTGACATCGTTGGGAATCATGACTTCCAACTTAGGAATCATGACTCCCAAATTGGAAGTCATGTGGGAGTCATGGGAATCGACTCCCATGACTCCCATTTATCGGAGAGTGAATCGCCCCTCGACTCAAATAGAATCTCAAGGTACATAATTGGCTCGAAAATAAAATATATGGTCGTCATAAGCGAAACATAGTCGGATGAAACTATAGAATTAACGTTATACTAATTCGACTCGAGCCAATAAAAGTTTCGGTAGCCCTCGGCGAAGACCATTATTCGCCAAGTCAATCGAATATTTCGCTGAATGGGCGAACGGACTGTTGGCGACTCATTACGCGAATCTCGTTATTTGTGCTGACCTCAAATAAACAGAACGCAAAGTCGCGGTCTCGGCCCGAAATATGTCAAAGCGAAAGTGCATTAAAATAATTTGCGGAATTAATCCGCTGCGATGTATGATGTGCGTATGCGAGTGCTTCTTGTATTTCGGAACCGCAAATTCAATAGTAAATCACGATCGTTACGATCCTGCAATAAAGGCGTCATATCGAGTTTGATTTTCGAAGCTGCATATTTTATCATTCGTTCGAAAATATTGGTCCTTTGTTCATTTATAATAAGTAAATGAAACTCATTCAAAAGGTTCATGTTTTTTGAATTCGAATAGATAATATTTTTGAAAACGTGTGTGTTATCCGTAAAAAACATTATCGAAATTTTAGAATTAAAAAAATTCGATGAAGTAAAAAAATGTAGGCAGTTTCATGCAAGTTTCTGATCGAAATGAATGTTATAATATTGAATTGATTCGATTTATAATATTTAATTGTCAATTAAGAACAAAACTGACCGGGAATATCGAAAAAAATTTCATTTGAATTTTATAATTCTACTAAAATCCGATCAAGTCTGAATTTACCGAATTTTTTATTTATAGTGAAATGAAAAAAACTTCAGAAATTTTGGTAACTCTGACATTTTCACATTTAGAAGGGAAAGAGGGGGCCTCCCTCCCCTCCTTAGATCCTCCACTGGTGAACTCTTAAATTCAACAATTTCAATGTGTCTCGCGTGGATAAAAAATTCACTGATCCGAATTCATTTTATTAAAAATGTTGGGAATTGGAAAATTCGATATTTGTTAGTTATCCAATTATCCACAAATGCAATAAATTGAAAGAAAATTGCGAATAACCTCACACAGACTATAGAAACCCCAGATACGAAAAATTGCCAAGTTTTCTTCTATTACATCTACTTTATGTACATATTATTATAAGTCGTTCATTATCACTCCAAATGATTTGTTATCTTAACCTATTTTCATGTAATTGCATATTTCAAGAAAAAACTAGGTTTGACGTGTTCGCCGACTATTATTTATTATTCAGTTCTTGAGCGTTCGTTTGTATTTAAACTAATTCTTAAAATCACACAATCTCAACAATAGCTGCAATATTCGAAATGGAACCTGTTTTTGTTGTTTTTCACTTTTTTCTTGAATGCATAATTTGAGCCTTGAACTTGACTCGGAAATTTCTTGTCTAGTTGTTGATAAGAACAATAAGAGCTGCGACGACTTCAAGTATGTCATCCATAATTCAATGGAACTGCTTTATCCACTTGATTTATCTTGAAAAAGACGAGCGACAGGCCCGCATTTGGGTTTCGTTTGGAACTCGTTTTGAACGTGACGAACTTTTCTCGAGTAATGCTTGAATCATCTTTGAAACTGATGATTCAAGCTTTAAAGTTAATTTGGTTCAAATTTCAGTGCAGCTAAAATGATACTCGAAATATGAATGAATTATTTTACTGTTTTCATGATTTTTACGGTGGCCGGAAATTACGAATTTGACAGAATTTTTTGATTCACAGAAACATCATGTAAATTATTTTTGAGCGAAAAATTTTTTTTTTCAGGAAAATGATTGAAGTGAACTTCAAATTATTGAAGAGAATTATTAATTGAATTATTTTGGTTCGAAAATAATTTAGGTAGTGTTTCCGTAAATCAAATTCTGTCAAAATTTTATTCGTAGCGACTTTTTTTGCCAAAATCCTAATTTTATTCAATTTTTTCAACTTGGAAATGTATGAATACACAACGACATTTGAAATCATCAACGAGAACACACGGAACTGCCCAGCTTTGGAATGTGACTCTGCAGGAGTGTTTATAACTGTTGTTGCATGTACTGTTCTGCTTCTTCAAAGAAACTCATTTCCGAGTACACAAGCGTCATTATTTCACTCGTAATAACGTTCATGAGCAATTTATTTTCTTTCGAAAGTGGTAAATAAGATGGAAATACCAAAATGTGTATACTTTTATGCCGAATTATTAAATCCTACGATACTGAACAATGATGGACTGAATTATTAGTGATAAAGGGATGAAGACTGTAGAATTTTCTATTTCGACATTCTACACTTACGTAAATTTCCCTCAACTTTTGAGGGCTAACCCTCAAGTTTCAGAGTTAGCCCTCAACTATTCACTTAAACCTGAAAAGTTCAGTGATCGAAATAACTCTGAAAGTTGAGAGTTAAGCATAAAGTTGAAACTCAACTCTGAAACAATTCAACTCTCAAAAATGACGAGAAATTTTCGTAAGGATAATTTTCCAAATACCCTTATTTTTCCTTGTATTCATTTCGGTGATTATTATCGGTAAGCACACGCATCTTTAAACGAGTCAAAGAGCGATTGACGAGACAAAAAAAGTCAACGCAAGAAAAAGTGTTAATGAGCGACTGCTAATATTAGACGGTAAGAAAATGCGCGATCAATCGACGATTTTCCATCCCGGAAAACTCGAAGGCGCAAGTTGGCGGAAAAAAGGTCGGAAGGGCGAAAAACATGGCCCTATTCCGCGAGGCGAAATCCCGGGAGGATGAATAAACTAGCCCATCGCACGTCGCGTTTTTCGTCATCTATTCATGAAACAAGTTTCGCCATCGGCGCCGCTTTAACGAGCTTATCATCATCCCCTTACCTGCAGCAGGGCGAGACTGCGCAAGTGCGATTAATCCCGAAACGACGAGAAGGACGCCGAAAACGTACGGCCTCATGGTGATGGTTGAGGTCATAAACTTGATAGAACTGGGGATGAATTTTCCTTATCGACGCGCCAAGGTCACTGGGTGCACCGCCGCGAAACTGATATCGGACGTCGATTTTCAGCGTATATGTCGATTATCAGCGACTCTGATAACGCACGAATGTTACCTACGACAACAACTCGCGTACTCGATTCGACTCGATCTGCCGCGATCGCGTGTCGTCCTTCCAACTAAATACTACATGCGCTGCTGCGATGCCGGCGTTTCGTTCTTTCCAGTTCTTTCTTGGTACTACTCGGGAGAGCGACGACAGCGAACTCTGATGTACGTCATCAAAGCCGCGTGGGGGGGGGGGGGGGGGGGGGGGGGGGGCTGAAGCCTCCTCCGGAATTCTGGGGGATTGGAAAAATCTAGCACATTGTGAAAAAGGATGTTTTGAAAAAGATAGTACAACTATACTGATTTTCAGGAGTGTCTGAGTTTTCGAGAAAGTTGATGATTTTGAAGATTTTCAGCATTTTGAGATTTTCGAGGATTTTGGGAGTTTTGAGAGTTTGGGGGATTTCGAGGATTTTGAAGGTTTTTGGAAGTTTGAGAATTTTTGGAATTGCGAAGATTTTGGAAATTTCGAGACAATTTTGAGAATTTTCGAAGTTTGGAGTTTTTCGAGGATTTTGGAAGTAATTGAAATTTCGAAAATTTCCATAATCCCAGAATTCTCTTAAATTTCAGAGATTCGCAAATGTTCAAAAAATTCTGAAAATTTGAAATATTTTCATGATTCTTTGAATCACGAAAATTTTGGGAATTTCAGAGATTCGGAAATTTTTACGATTTCTTAACATTTCGAGAAACTTGATGATTTGGAATATTTATAACATTTCGAGATTTCTGAAAATTTTCAGAATTTTTAAAGTTTGGAGTATTTTAAGGATTTCGGGAGTTATTGAAATTTTGAAAATTAGAAGAATTACAAGATTTTGAATTTCAGATATTTTAACAGTTCCAAAAATTCTAAAAATTTGAAATATTTTCATGACTCTTGAAATTATGAAAATCTGGGGAATTTCAGAGATTCGGAAAAGTTTCGAAAATTTGTACTTTGACCACAGTAATTATTCTATCATTTTGGAAATTCCATGCTACTACATTAATCGATAATTGTAGACTTGAAAAGGTGCACAATTTTGTACAGGGCCGTTCCAAAAAGGGGCGATGGGGGGGGGGGGCAGGCTGTTGCCCCAGGCCCCCCGCGCTTGAAAAATTTTTCTATCTGTCCAAAAAAAATATACGAAAAAAATCCACAAATCACGAAAATGAACTGCTGGATTGTCTGAATTTTAAAAAGTATTTAAAGATTCTTCAAAAATATACCAGAAATATTAGAACTGTATTCTGAAATTTCTGAAACTTGGTAATTTTTTGGAATTACAGAATGTCAAAAAGTTCCCATTCTTTCAAAACTCAAAAAATTTACAATTCCAAAACTTCAAAATAGTCAAAAACTTAAAAATCGTGAAATTATGAAAAATCTCGAAATTTCTAGACTGTAGAACTTTGGAATACGTAAATCCTTCAAAGATCGCGAAATTTACAGAACTTTAAAGATGTCAAGACTTGATAATCTGTTATCTTTGAAATTTGTAAAAACTTCAAAAGTTCTTGGACATATTGCACTCGGAAGGCAAAAAAAAAATAAAAATGTCTCATTGCAGCGTGAAAACTAAAAAAGAAATATTCGAAATTTTCGAAAAATCGTGAACCTTTTTGTTATTTGGGGTTAAAAATTTTTAACGCACTAAAATGTAAAGAAAATCGTCCAAAAAGCCATAAATTATTGATTAAGGAATAGCTGATAAATTTAAATGGTAAGGAAGTGAATAACATTATACAAACAGAAAGAATAGTTCTATACCAGGGAAATTCGAAGCTTCGACTATTTTGTGGGAGATAGTATATCATATGTACATCTTTCTATTACAAATCATACACCTGAATAAAAATGATTATTATATTATAGCGTGAGGCGAATTTTCTGTAATAAATCAATAATTCAGTCATCGCTGCAGGTCTGGCTCGACTGGTATGTCCGATTTCGCGGCACACGAGTCGCTCGTGAAGCTTGTCGTGGCTCAGGATAACAAATGGGGCCTGTGAAACATTCTGGTAACATTGTAAAGCGGCTTTACGCGGATCAAGTTGCGAGACGCCGACCGAAAATACCATTTTTGAGCCATTTTTTCGCGCAATCATCCATTTCCAGGTCATTGCGCAACTAACGAAATTATGTAATTATGTAATTGTTGCTGGAGCGTTGATGGGAACGAAAGCCGGGCATTGTTAACGGAAAATTGGCGTAATGAAGAATTGTCAACGCGGGTTTTGATTGACTACCATTGTGTTCGTTTGATGATTGGCTTCGGCTTCGTGACGTAGACAGTCGCAAGCAACATTTTATCGTTATTAATTCGGTTTCTAATTCTAGTTGAGAATGGAGATTTTTCATCAATTTACGAACATTCTTTCAAATTTTGTGTGTTTCGAAGAATTTTTGTAAATTGATAGGACATTATTAGCGATTCATCATTAATAAGCACGTAGCCGGGGGGGGGGGGGGGGGGGGCGAAGCCCCCTCCGAAATTCTGGGGAATTCGACGAATCTAGCTCATTTCAGAAAAGTATATTTTGAGAAAAAAAATTGACAATACTGATTTTCACAAGGGTCGAAGTTTTCGAGAAACTAGATAATTATGAACATTTTCAGAATTCTAAGATTTTCAACAAGTTTGGGAATTTTCAGAGTTTGGAGGATTTTGAGGATTTTACAAGTTTTAAGAAGTTCGGGAATTTTTCAGAATTTCAACAATTTTAGCAATTTCGAAGTTTGAGAAAAGTTTTGGGAATTCTGGGAATTCACAATATTTTCATAATTCTTGAAATTACGAGAATTTGACGAATTCCTAACTTATCGAGAAACTTAACACTTTAAAATGTTTTTAACATTCCAAGATTTCTGACAATTTTGAGAATTTTCGAAGTAAGAAGTATTTTTAGGATTTTGAAAGTTATTGGAATTTAGATAAATTCATGAATTTCGAAATTGTGATAAATTCGAGAGATTTGTGAATTATTCCGAAATTCTAAAAATTTACAATATTTTTATAATACTTGAAATTACGAGAATTTCACAAATTTCTGACATTCCGAGAAACTAAATAATTTGGAATATTTTAAACATTTCAAGATTTTTGACAATTTTAAGAATTTATAAAGTTTTAAGAATTTTGAGGATTTTGGAAGTTATTGGAATTTTGAAGAGTTTGAGAATTCCAAAAATTTCGTAAATTCCAGAGATTTGTAACAGTTTCGAAAATTCTGAAAATTTGAAATATTTCGATAATTCTTGATATTACGAAAATTTTACGACTTCTTCACATTTCAAAAAACTCGATAATTCGAAACATATCAAAATTCTTAATAATGTAGAGAATTCCGAAAGTTTTTAGTATATAGGCAATATTCAGAATTCCAAAAATTTTCAGAAATTTTAAGGATTCAAAAAACTTTCGGAAATCTTCAGAATTGAGGCATTTTTCACATTTCTCAAAATTTTCTTCAAATTCCACAAGTTTATAAAATTTCGGGAAACTTCAGTTGGAACATTTTCGGTATATATTTCAATATTTCTGATTATTTCGATGAATTTCAAAGTTTATAGGATTTCAAACACCACGAAATTCTAATAATAAATTCTCCCACAAACATTCCCCCCTCCAATTTTTTCAATAACTTCCGAAAGAAAGTTTCCCCACCCCCCCCCCCCCCCCCCGAACGAAATTTCTGGTTACGTCCTTGATCATTAAATACGATAAATGTAACTAGATTTTCAAAAAATTCTCTTTCATGGTTCAAGGAATAAAAAAACATGAAATACTATTTTATTATTCTCTGACGGTGCGGTGTCTTTCGGTATATATTATGGCAATCTGGATGTGCAATGACTTTTCAAATAAATCGACGCGATTTCTCGGGCGTGGATTCATAGCGTTGCGGGAGAGGTTTGAAATATTCCAACTGATTTTGTGATTATTCGTTGGGGCGAAAATATGAGACGCCGTGGATTTGACAGGTGAATTTGTTCGTATTTTCGAGTGTTTGGGGATTTTTCACGAGTATCAAGCGATGCTTTTGGGATCGAAGGATTTGGCAAGTTATTGGAGTTTGTATTGCAATTATTTCCGGACGACCTATTTATTTAATATCGACGATTCTGCTGCTGCTGCTGCTGCTGCTGCATTGGGTATCTAGTCGTTTTGTTTTCATGGCTTTCGCTGTATAATGAGTCGTACGCGCTTTTTATTCATCATTCAATGCACACTGAGAAAAAAAGTATCAGTCAGTACAACTTCATTTTTTCAGTTAGAGAACGATGAAAGTTGAAGCAACGGAAATTTTCATTGCTTCCAACTGAAAAATTCCGTTGACAACACGTTACCACTGAAGAATTCGGTCAGTCTAACTGAAAATCTGAGTTGGAACCGGCCCAACTGAAAAACTTAGTTGAGAGGGTGTTATCACTGAAAATTTTCAGTTGTTTCAATTTCAAAGTTGTAAAGTATTAAAATTTTCAAAATTTTGGAACTTTCGAAGCTTTAGAAAATTCATAATTTTATGAAATTGCGAAGATTTTAGGAATTATAAAGGTCTGAAGTTTGAAAAGTTTCGAAAATTTTACAAGGTTTTGAAATGTTAGAATCTTGAATTTTTCGAGAATGTTCAAAAACTTTGAAATTTCAGAATTTTGGATATTGAAAATTGACGAAGTCTTAACATTCTTACAGTTCCGGAAATTTCGCAAGTTTTGAAGTGCTCGAATATTTTGAGGCTATGAAACCTATAATTTTCAAAATTGTAGAAGTTTGTCAAATGTCAAAATTTTCAAGTTTCGAGAATTTCCAAGAACTTGGGCGTTTTCGAGAATGTTAAAGATGAGAGATTTTTAAGTTTTTACATTTTTGATGTTCTGGGAATTTCGCATACTTTCAAGTATTCTGAAGTTTTTAAGCGAAGAAATTCCAAAACTGATGACATTTCAAGTTTTTGAACTTTCAAAGATGTAAAGTTTCCCAATTTCCAAAATTTTTAAACTTTCAAAGCTTTGGAGAATTCGGAATTCTATGGAATTCCGAAGTTTTAAGGAATTATGAAGTACTGAAATTTGAAAAGTTTCGGAAATTTCGTAAGTTCTAATAATGTTGGAATTTCGAAGTTTTCGAAACCGTCCAAGAACTTTGAAGTTCCTGAAAATGTCGAAAATTACAAGTAATTGAGTTTTGACATGTCCAAAGTTTGACATCGCTGGGAATGATGACTCGCAACTTGGGAATCATGACTCCCAAATTATTGAGAGTCATGTGGGAGTCATGGGAATCGACTCCCATGACTCCCATGTATCGGAGAGTGAATCGCCTCTCGCAAAATTCCATCATTTTCAACCGACCAAAAATGCGAAACTGTATCGGCCACGCGATCGCTATTTCCTCCGCGTAAAATCGAGTAAGCCGCAGTTTCCATTCTAATTCCAACTTTTTACGACGCAGTAATCCGACCTCAAGTTTTCCCGGGCGTTCGAGTACAGCGTTCCACTTTTCCAGACCAAGTTTAGATGTTTTTTTTCGACCCTTTTGTATCGATGAAAATAATCATCATGAGCGGGAATATTTCTTTAATGACGAATTTCATCTACGAACAATGCGCACGCAAATCCCATAATTTATTTCTCTGACGTGGTTGACATGACATATACGACTTCCGTTCAAGGATATGACGGATGAACGCGCGATGCGACCGTTATGAAGCGACGACCGATGGGCAAATAGAGAGGAGGAATGAGGGTATTTAAATTAGAAGCGTTGCGCAGTACGACTGGTTTTCAACTTGTAAGTTGGTATGATAATCAGGAGATTCATAAAAAATTTCATCCAATATTTATCGAAGGATGACATTTTTTCATAAACTAGTGGAAATACAATTTAGAAAATGGTGAAAAAATTAGGGAATTTAAAAAAACTCGAAAACTTTGAAACTTCAAAAAAGTTTCGAAAATGGTTGAAATTCTTGAACATTTTCGGAATTGTTTAAAATTGTCGTAATTTTTGTTAAAGTTTTCGAGAATTTTTATAAATCATGTTATTTTCAAAAACTTCTGAAATTTCTAAAAATATGCAGTATTTCGTAAAAATTTTCAAGTCCTTTGAAATCTTCGAAATTTTCGAAAAATTTCGGAATTTTTGTCCACGATTGTTGAAAACTGTTCAAGTTTTTCAAAATTCCCAATGTTTTTCACCATTTTCTAAACTGTTCAAAATGTTCGGAATCGTTGAGAAATTTTGAAATTTCTAAACATAAAGATGGTGCCAGTCATCAAGCTCGTACATATTATTAAGGGTTGCCAAAAAAGTTGGCAGTCATCGATCAGTCATAAAAAATCACGAGTGAATCGCCTTGCATGAATGTAAAGTATTAATTAAAATTTCGTACGTGGTACTGCAGTGCGTTCTAAACTCTCAAAAAATTATCTCCAATCACATTTTGGAAAAAATACGTAATCGCAATCGTATGATCCCAACAAACTCAAAATACACTCTTTCATACAAAAACCAGCACGATATTTGAAAAATTCTGATCGCTGTAATGGTAATGCAATGATATGCAATGTTACATCATCGCACAACCTTGCTAATGACCCAGCAGGGTTAAAAATAAACAAAATCGACATACCAAATAATACAAAATAAATAAGAAAAACACGCAAATAAGATTATTGATAGCGCAGTAAATATAATGCGGCGCTTTCTCGCAACGTCTTGGAAATAAACTGAAAAAGTTGCGTGATAAAGGTTTACGCCCGGGAAAGCCAATAAAATATGTGACACCGAGAAGATCCGTTACCTAACTCGATACGCTGCGCGAATGCATAGCATTTTTCAATAGCATTGTCGGTAAAAAATTTTTAATATCGACTCTTGTATGCATCGAATTTTCCAATGCGGAAAAAATGTACCGAAAACACTCGCATCCTGCTTTGTTGAAATTCCAGTGGAATGGAAAATCTCAGAAAATATAACATTTGTGGCCACGATATGGAGTTTTATTAACTTGCTGCGCGCTTTTATATTTTTTATCAAGCAAAATGATGAAAATATGATTTTAGAATCGAGCTACTTGAATGGGTAATTGATTTTTCGAATGGGATGGAAATAAATTTTTTCGTTGGGTTAATAATACTGATTTTTTCAATTGAATAAATTTTCTTCGATATCTCAGCCAATTTTTTTCTCTCTAAAAACCTTTGACTGTCAAAAAATTGGTTGGGGTATCGAAGAAAATTTATTTGGTAGAAAAAATGAATGAATTTCTTCCCTGCCTGTTTAAAATATTTGGGGCCTCAAATATCTGTTATCAATCGAAAAATATGATTCCTAAGGAGATTAGAAAAGCCTTATTTAAGATTGATTGAAGAAAAGTTTTATTATTCACTGCAGTTTGAGTAATTTGTTCAATATTTTCACAGCCCGTGGAAAAAGCACCTCATTGCTATCAGGCACATTCGCTTGAAACGCTCACGGAAAAATACGATAACGTAAATGCGTCATTTACTCACTCTTATGACGCAGTGGGTCCTCCGTGGAAAATACGTCGCAGCTCCTGATGTGGATTTCTGGAACAAATTGAGATATCCCGCATTAGTCATCTCATGTGTAGAGGCCATAGAAAAATGTTTTGGCAGTAATCTAGTTCGGGAATCAAATGATACGCAAGGGCGGATACAGGTTTTCATTGGGAGGGGGCGGTCGACAATTTTTTATTAACAAGGATAATTATTTTGGATATTTTTTAAATATATTCTGAAATTTCCAAAATTTTACCATTATTTAGAAAAATTCTCGAAATTTCAAAAATTACGAAATTTTCATAAAATTGAGGATGATTATCATAATTTGAAGAATAATCGCAATTTTTTCGATTTTCGGAATTTTTAAACGACAAAAATTCTCGAAATTTCAAAAATTACAAAAATTTCATAAAATTTAGGGTAATTGTCATAATTTGAAGAATAGTCGCAATTTTTTCGATATTCGGAATTTTGAAACGTTATAAGTTTGAAAAATTTTGGACGTTTTTCAAATTTTTTCAGAATTCTGAGTATTCTGCAAAAAAATTACAATTTAAAAATTTCCAAAATTACAGAAATTTCGGAAATTTCACGAATGCTAAAATTTTTGATAATTTCAAGAATTCTGCCAATATTTTTAATTTTTGTTAATTTCGAAAGTAATTCTCAAAATTTCGCTAATTTTCAAAATTTTTGTTCATTCCGAATGTTTTGAAAATTTCATAAATTTGAGCAATTTTACGAATTATTTTTTTTATAATTTCAAAAAATTTTCATGACAAATTTTTGCTTATAAATAATTTTTCAATTTGTTCCCGTATATTAATACTTGATATAATTTTAGATATTTTCTGAATATCCTAAAATTTTCAAAATTTTACGATTATTTAGAAAAATTCTGAAAAATTCGGAAATTACAAAATTTTCATCAAACTGAGGATAATTATTCTAATTTGAAGAATAGTTGCAATTTTTTCTATGTTCGGAATGTTTAAACGTTAATAGTTCAAAAAATTACTTCCTAAAACACCTGTTTTGTTCCAGTGTACTCATAAACTAATACTAAAATATTTGTTTTTTGCTCGCTAGGCTCCAGGGAAGCAACAATTTTATTGCGACTGTCGTTTGCCTTATTTCATTTATCAATCATTTTCATTTTCTAAGGTGTTTATTCTTAAAGATGATAATATTCATCGTTGGTTTATGAGGAAAAAGGTTATAACTTCCTCTTTACTCCTTTTTTCTTTTGATACTAACCTAGTTCAACAATTATCTAAAATGTTTACACTGCTTGACCTAGTCACTATTAACCCCCTGTATCAATACCCTCATTTTTCCGGATCTCAATAAAGTATTGCAAGTATTTTTATCTTTTGTTTCGGAAGTTGGGAAAATAAGCGACGAGAGCGGCATAAAAAACTTGAAGATAACATAAAAGGATTACAAGAGCTATGAAGGAAAGGATGATCGAACTCGGCATCGAACTTGATAGGGAGCGAAATAATGTTGAATAGAGTTGAAAAAGAGAGGAAAAAAAGGTGAGGGGTTTTTCAGTCGCTGAACTCTGCCGGAAGATTCGAAAACTCGCTGTATTCAAGTGAAGGGTTTTATCTCGTTAAATAAACGACGCCGTTTTTGTAAAGAACGCTTTTCGTAATTATGCAGTCGCGTTGAATGATGAGGTTGCGTCGAAAAGGCGGTATTTTCAGTTCCCGGCGAGTTGTCTTTCACCGGAGTCGTTTTTGCGAGCCTTGGAACGCGTATACTTTAGTGTCACGGTAACAATCGCTGCATGGAAATGGCATTTTTTCCGATCGCGTGATAAGAAATTACGGTGCAGTGCCGGATTCACAGGAGTGGGGGGATTGAAACCTCGATTTTCCTTCGAAGCTTCGAGTTGATGACGGATAATATTTTTGCAATAGAATTGGGTTTTTCAAATGACTGGTTTACAGGGCCGGATTTAGCTATAAGGGCGGCCTGGGCGAAGTAAAATAAATAGAGAACAACATCTGCAATTCAAGAAAGTTTTCGCTTTTCAATGGGGGTTTTGGAATTGTGAAGTTTTTCGAGATTTTCGGAGTTTATTATTTTTTGATTATTAAAATGGGGAAAGTTTGAGATTTTTGACGAAGTTTGGAATTAAGGAGCTGGCAAGTATTTAAACTGTTGAAGTTGAGGGGTTTCGGATATTTCGGTGAATTTCAAATTTTGGAGAATATAATGGAGTTTTCTAGCTTTGGTTGTTTCGGAAATTTCAAAAGTTCTAAAATGTTCAGAATTTTCAAAGCAATTTGAAGTTTTGAAGTTGTGAAATTTCAAAATGTTCCAAATTGTGAAGGTTTGGAGCATCGGAAATTTTTAGAGCTCTGGAATTTTGAAGTCCTTGACCAAAAGTTTCCAGCTTGGAAAATCCAACAAGATTTAAATAATTTCACGATTTTGATTTTTGGAGTTCTCAAAAATTTCGAAGTATTTTGAAATCTGGGAATCTCAAGAGCTCAAAAAATTTCAAAACTTGAGGAATTCGGCAAATTTTGACATTTCAAAATTTGCATTTTTTTATTTTCTAGAGTGATTACAATGAGAATGTTTGAAAATTTCGGAAAATTCCTAAGTTTCGAAGTTTTCAAGATTTAGAACTTTTATAATCTTGAAATTCGAAAAATATTCGAAAATATCAAAATTTTAAAAAATCAAAAAAAAATTCATAAAGTTACACGAGTGTAAAGCTTCGGTAAGTTTAAAGTTTCGGAAATTTTGATTTATTCAAAATTTCTTGAACATTCGAATCATTGAAAAAAAATTTCACTTATATCCTCATTTTTGCATATATCCAACTTTTTCCTCGAGTTCCTGGGAATTTCGGAAATTTTTGGACCGTTTTCGAGAGTTTCACCTAATTCTTTTTATGAATATTCAATAGAAATATATTTCTTTTTTTTTTCGTTGCTTTTTTTCGTTTTTTCATTTATCAAAATGAATGAATTATTTTATTTCATTCAATTTTATTATTAAATTTTTCATTTTATTTTGTTTCGTTGATAAATTCTTTATTTCATTCAATTGATATTCATTATAATTTATTATAATTTAATTCATAATTCAAAAAATAATAAGTCGAGATATTCAAAAAATTTGAAATATTTTGGAGGAAAAATTCGAAGCTTTCGAAAGTCCATCCAAATCCTACACTTGAATGTCAGGGAAACAATCTATGCTGCTGCACAGAGATGTAATTTTGATGATCACAAGAAACGACCATGACTCATTTATAATGGCGTAGTTTATGGAGTCGGGAAATCACGATTTGAGTCATTGTAATGATTGGGTGCAAACATTAGTCATCTTCTATTCGAAAGATAATTTTCTCGGTATAGCCGTAGAATACTGCTCAGATTAAACGAATTCACGTCAATTTTGAGGCAAATTCAAAACAATTATTGTCGGCATCTTCGAAAGTTATTCAAATCGACAATTTTACAACATTTCAGGAAATATACAAGAACGTGCAAATTTTGGAATCATCATAACTGATCACAGTTGTAAGTCGAGGATTTGATGGAACATTTATCCAAAGTACAAACAAAAAACGTCTGAAGATGAGTAGCATTTCTCGAAAATTCTCTGAAGAGCAGTGATAAATTTGTGAAAAATAGTAGTCATTTCAGTTTTCATTCCAATCATCATCTTTTTGATAGACCTGCTTCTTTTTCAACATTCGATGTTGAAAAAGAACAGAGTTGGAAGAGTCGAATTTGACTCTTCCAACTCTGTTCTTGTGAACTCTGTTCCTTCTTTTATTGATCGGAATTAATTTCCATCAATGGAATTTGACAGAAATTGATGGAAATAAACAGTAATTGGTTAGAATTCATGAGAATTCATGGGAATTGATAAAAATTGATGGGAATCGATTGGAATTGATTAAAATTAATAGAAGTCGATTAAATTTGATGGGAACTGATGAAAATTGATGAAAATACATCAAAATAAATGATAATCGGTAGGAATCCACAGGAATCGGGAGTAGAAAATGATGCAAATAAATGAAAATTAATAGTAATTGATGGGAATTCATTGGGATCTATAGGAATTTATAGAAATGAGTAGGAATTGATGAAAATTCATAAAAATCGATGAAAATTCATCGGAATGGACAGAAATTGACGAGAATGAATGGAAATCAATAGTGACTGATGGGAATTCATATGAATTCATAGGAAACGATGGATATTAATAGTGCATGATGGATGGGAATTCATAGAAATGCTTGAAAATTGATGGGAATCGATTGGAATTGATTGAAATTAATGTGAATCGATTACATTCGATGGGAACTGATAAAAATTGATGGAAATACATCAAAATAAATGATAATCGGTAGGAATCCATAGGAATCGGGAGTAGAAAATGATGCAAATAAATGGAAATTAATAATAATTGGTGGGAATTCATAGGGATCTACAAGAATTCACAGAAATTAGTGGGAATTGATGAAAATTCATGAAAATCGATGGAAATTCATGAAAATCGATGGAAATTTATGGGAATGGATAGAAATCTGTAGGAATGGTCAGAAATCCATGTATAAAGTATGAAATACCCATTGATATTTGTAGTAGCATGTATCGGAATTTCAAAGGAATTATAATCATAAAATGCAGGCGTGCGTAGCGCGGGCATCATGTCTAATACATGCAAGAATTTCATGGGTACCATTGATATGAAAGATTATATTGACGCGACGAAGTTTTCATATTGCCACGCGTTTGTTTCGATATAGTACACACACGACGACAACTTTCATCCCGTCGAGTTGATGAAACTTTATTTCAAGTTTAGATTCTGTCGGAGTATCAATATTTCCGTATTCAGTGATTCTGGCACGTTTCGCGAAACAAACGACCTTTTTCTTGTTTGTTTCAGTTTCTCACTCACCGCATGCCAATGCCAACTGGCAAAATCACGCGGAGATAGAGTTTTAAGTTTTCATCTGGGACAACAAAGATTTCGTGACTTTTGTAACGAAAATGTTCGAAAATTGGGATTTCGAGAATTTCCGGGAATTCTGACATTCTTGTAGTGAAAGAATAAAAAATTTTTTATTTTTTACATTCTTCAAGTTCTGGGAAAATTGCAAGTTTTGATGCCTCGAAATGTTTAAATCTGGGGATTTTGAAGATTTTGAATTGTAAGACTTTAGAAGTTTTCGAAATTTTGAAGTTCCGAAAAATTATGAAGTTCCGAATTTTGGAACATTTCGAAAATTTTGCAAGTTTCCAGAATATCGAAATTTTAAAATTCTACAATTTCAAAAGGTCCGAAATTTCTAGACTCAAAAACTTCCAAATACTTGAAAGTATGCGGAATTCCCAGAACTTCAAAAATGTCGAAACTTGATAATTTTTCATCTTCAAAATTCTTCAAAACTTCCAAGTTCTTGGAAATGCTCAAAACTTAAGAATTCCAACATTTGAAAAACTTCTCAAATTTCAAAAATTCTAGACTCCATAACTTCAAAATATTCAAGCGCTTCAAAACTTGCGAAATTTCCAGAACTGTAAAAATGTCACAACTTTATAATTTGTAATCTTAAAAATTCTAAAATTTCAAAGTTCCCGAACATTCTCAGAAAATTTAAAATTCTGACATTTCAAAAACTTGTAAAATTTCTGAAACTTCCAAAAGTGCAGAACTTGATAATTCTTCGAAAATCCAAAATTCCAAAGCTTTATACGTTCCAAAACTTTATTATTTCGAAATTTCAAAGTTCTACAATTTCAAAAGTTCCGAAATTTCTGGACTTAAAAACTCCAAAATACGTACAAAGTTCAAAAACTGCAAAATTTCCAGACTATATTCCAAAACCTTGACTCTCTACTTTCAAAAATGTCAAAATTCAATAATCCCCAATCTCGAAAATGCTAAAACTTCTATATTCCAATATTTTCAGGACTCCTGATATATTCGAAAGAACGATTTCGAAAATACTATGAGAAAATACGATTTTCGAGGTTTTGATCCGTGGAGAAAATCGCATTTTCTCCACGGCATTCGGAAAAAGATTTTCATCAACAAGTTGGAATAAATCAGGAAAAAATTAGGACACCTATCGCAAACACGATAATGTATCACGACAGCGGTTCACGCCCGAGGTGTCAACAAGACAGCCCGATGAATACCAGAACAAACGAAAAAAAGCAAAAAACAAAAAACAAATCGAAAACAGTGAAACGAGGGACTTTATGGACGATTTCCGTCGAAAATGCGGATCAAGTCCCTCGTGAAAAATCGTTTCCGCAGCCCATACAAATGCGCGGATCGCAGCAGCAGCAGCTCGGATCTATCGCACAATACGTTCGCATTGGCATCTTTGTTTGCAGTCCGCGAAACGGGGGATGCATAAATATCAATTCGGGCGCTGCGGAATTTTTCAACGTCATGCTCAATCATTCAAGTCACTTGATTTGTATTTTGAGGGGATCCGCAGAATCGTAAATCCATCGCGAGGAAACAAAGCTGCGGGTCGCGCAGCATCCGCGACGCGTATCGCGATAAATGCCATAATTCCTGGACGCGACAAACGTTTCGTTTCGCGTTTTCGATAAATAGCCTCATTCTATATGGCGTGCGGTAGTCCTCATTTCGCCCGGACGCTAGTCAATGGCACGTTTCGGTCACGCTATTGTTGATGACAGGCGTGTTGTCATTAGTTTGCGATTCCCGACCGGAACAAGTATAATTCCGAAACTACGTGCTCCCGGCGAACCTTGTACATGTGTACTTGAGCCGATCTATGTACGCGCGGCGTGAGTTATTCTGCGTTCGAGCAATTATTGTGAGCATCATATTGCAGTACGTGGGCCAATAGGATATATTGTATTCATGATATTGTTATATCGATCGATTCGCCGGAATCTGGTTATTTTTTCGAGTTTTTATTTGGGCATGGAGCGATCTGTACGCCGACGTTCACAGGATCCCATTTTTTGATGTTTTGTCGAGGACGTCGCCAGAAATTTCGACCGGGAGGGGCTGTGATTTTTACTCGACATTTGTTGAACGAGTTCGAAAAGTAAAGTTTTATTGGAGAATGATTAGTACAGCAAAACTCGTTGTATTGTCGCTATTTCCATCTTTGTCGCCTGTCGTACTGTCGCATTGTAAAACCGGTTTTACAACGCGACAGTACGACAGGTGACAAAGATGGAAAGAGCGACAATACAACGAGTTTTGCTGTATTTCCTAAATTCTTGGAATTTTCTAAACTTTTTGGAATCTCTGAAATGTCCAGAATTTTTGAGATTATTTGAATCTTCAAAATAATCTAGACTTTTTACATTCTCAGAATACTCCGAACTTTTGAAAATTGTTGAAAATCTTGAAATGTTCAAAATGATCAAGTTTCTCAAAGTTTCCGAAATACGTAAAATTGTCGGAATTTCAATAATTATGGAGCTATTGTAAATGTTTAGAATTTTAACAACTTTTTCGAATCTCTGAATTTTCCAAAATTCAAGAAATTCAGAAAATTTCGAAAAGTCCTAAAAATTGAGAAATTTCCAAGGTCCTCTAAAATTGAAAATCCATCGAAATAGTCGAAAATCTTGAAATATGTTGATAATGTTTCAAATAAATAAAAGTTTCTCAAAATTTTAGTAATTCGTGCAATTTTTCAAAATTTTCATCATTATGAAAACTGCCTTAATTCTCAAGATTTGCGAAACTTTTCAAGTTTCAAGCTTCAAGAGGAAATGCGCTAAAATGTGAAATTCCCGATTTCCAAAATTGCATAGCTGATTCCACGAGTTGTTAATTTTGGTACTCGAATCACACAAATTGAAATTCAGAAAATGTATTGCATAGTCTCGAATCTCTAAATGAAAAAAGTTGTATGTCATGATCTCCACATTTTCCGGATTTATCTCGAAGCTCCGTACAATCTCTCTCTGATATCCAAGTATACTGAATGAAAAATTTCCCTCGGAAACTGTCCTCCCTAGTCTCTCCCCTGCACCCAACTTTTACTAATCGGAAAACAAGACATCCTGCACCATCGCGACGTCCACGAAGCTCTATCCCAGCGAAATCATGATTTATTTCCTTCGCAACTCCTTAATCCAGTCATACTTTAAACAGTGATTAATGTTGTGTAATTCTTCGTGTGTCAACCGGTACTCCCGCGCCGGATACCGGAAAAACGCACCTATTGGAAGCGATTACCGCAACACTTGTTATAATCAATCTTCCGTAAAACCGCATGCTCAAAAATACCCAACACCTGACGCCTCATCCATCAGGCGCATTAAGGTCAAGCTCAGTACGACCTCCAGCGCCCTTCAAGGGACGATTCGTGCACCAAGAATTGATTGATAGGGCGTCATTTCCATCGATCCGATCGCGCAAAAAGAAACAGGTTACTTTTTCCCTTCAGTGCCTACTCGGAAAACACTTTCTATAAGAAGTGTTTGGTGTTTATTACACTTCCTAAATTCTCGTGAATACTGGGAAAGGTACTATAGATTTTGAGGATTTTATTTTCATCGATTACGATGAAAATCATCGGAATCGATGAAAAGTTTCGATATTGATACGAATCGGCCGGTGGAATCGAAATTCCCAAAACTGTTAACTTACTGAAGCTTTACACTCTGTAACTTAATGAATTTCTTTTCATTTTTCCCAATTATGAAATTTTCGAATATTTTTCGAATTTCAAGACTATAAAATTTCAAAATCTTGGAAACTTCGAAACTTTGAAATTCTCCGAAATTTTCATACATTTCAATTGTAATAACTCTAGGAAATTAAAAAATGCAAATTTTGAAACGTCAGAACTTGCCGAGTTCCTCAAGTTTTGAAATTTTTGAAGCCAGATTTCAAAATACTTCGAAATTTTTTAGAACTTTAAAAGTCAAAAAATCATTTAAATCTTGTTGGAATTTCCAGGCTGGAAACTTTTGGTCAAGGAATTCAAAATTCCAGAACTTAAAAAATTTCCGATGCTCCGAACCTTTACAATTTGGAACATTTCGAAATTTCACAACTTCAAAACTTCGAACTGTTTTGGAAATTCTAAAAATTTTAGAACTTCCAAAATTTCCGGAACAACAAAAACTAGAAAACTTCATCATATTCTACGAAATTTAAAATTTACCGAAATATCCGAAGCCCCCTAACTTTGACAATTTAAATACTTGTCAGCTTCCTAATTTTGAAATTTATGACTTTTAACAATTAAAAAATGATTGACTCGAAAAATCTTGAAAAACTTTACAATTCCAAAACTTTCATTGAAAAGCGAAAACTCTCTAGAATTCCGGAGATTGTTTTCTATTTATTTCACTTCGCCCACGGCGCCCTTATAATGAAATCCGGCCCTGTTTCAAGGTGAGCATCAGAAACATTAAAAAAAATGTACGAAAAATTGACAGCGTTCGCCAAATTTACCCGGTGACCCTCCGGTGCTCGAAGGCACCAGGCACCGTTTATAGATCGTCCTGGCGTTGCTATAGCGCGAAAACTTGGCGCATTCGTTGGCAGCTAATGTTCACTTGGAGCCAGTCGCTCAGCTGAGAGCACCTTGGCAATTGGGTCAGCCACATAAAGACCGCATTGACCTTGGAACGGTGGTTCGCGAGTGACATTCGTGGACATGAGTCGGGTCCCACGCCGCACGTGGGATCAAGTTTAAGATGTTCATCGATCGCTTCGCAATGTCAACAAACAACGAGTTTCCAAGCCCCATCTTCCATCAAATTGAGTTGTTATATCCCAGGAGATTGGGAATCAGTGACGATTGTGGTTTTGAGTCATTTCCCTCCGTTTCCGTCAAGTTTGGGGGAGCAGATATTGAGGTTCAGTAGATTTCACCTTTCATCCGCATATCTAGTAGCTTCTATTTGAAGACTCGAAAGTGTACAAAAGTCATCGTGTACGGTTCTGAAAGCTTACCACAAACGAGCAAGTTGTAGATGATTGTGCAAGGGCCAGGTCTTTCGGGAGACGAGCAGCAGAGGCTCCCAGAGGAGGATTCATTACATCCCCCGCCACTCTATGTGACGTATGTAGGTCCCGGGCATTATAAAACTCTTACGAACTATATCCCCCACCGCCCCTACTCGGGCAAACGTGTCTGATCTCTGTTTCGCTAGACCATGCCCCAGGAGCTTGCTTAAGAAAAATCCAATACTGCCACTTCGGAGTCGTGAAGGAACAACTTAGTTGCCGGATTCCTGACGGTGGATCCAAAGATCAATCGGTAAGATATCCGACTCACGCGGGGTCCGGCGTGAACAGGGCTCCAGTGCTTCCCATGTGAAGCACCCAGTGTTGTGAAAAATGATAGAAGGTAAAAGACTTGTGACGCTTCTCTCAGGCTGGAAGTTCATGCAGAATGCCAGACCCACCCTAGTTCCGATGGTTGCCACCCGCAACCACTGAGGCATAGAGAAGCTCGCACTTCTAAGAGTGCTACTCCGAGTCCCAGAGGAGGATGTCTGGATGGGTTGCACGTGGTCCTGCCGAGGCCGAGGTAGCGACAACAACCCAGGCTCGATCTTGGATCGCGTCATCAGCCAAGCCAGCAACCAGGACCAGTGTCTGCTGTACCGGTTGGCGGATTACAAGAAGGCCGGCGAGCTGATAGACGCGTACAACAAGGGCGGCCAACAGGAAGTCGAGAATGTCATCCGCGAGCAGTTCGGTAAATACTGCTACGAGAACGGCAAGGGCCAGCTCATCAACCGGGGCGAGTACCTGCGCTGGAAATTCCGGGACGCGGATCAGATCGTGCTGCAAATCGAGCCCTCGCGATCGCGCTTTGATCCTTTGTCTAAATGGAAGGATCACGAGGCTTGCTGGCAGATGCAGTACCGGGGATCTCTCGGCGAGAGCCTCCTCCACGTCCTCATTATCTGCGATACTCGAGCCCACACTCGCATAGCGCGCACGCTACTCAAGTGTTTTCCGAGGTTCCTATCTGTCTATTTATAATACTGCTAATTGAGTGTTATATCGCGTTTTTTGTATACACGTTGATTCTTGCGGCACTTACCGAAAGGAATTGACGTCTATATGCATAACTTAGGATATTTTTCACTAGTCAGAGAGCATAGCGATTGCGTAGCTTGCGAGTAAGAATCACCTTAGCCCCACCCGAACGAAATTTTTAGCTACGCCCTTGCTGTTTCACAATTTTTTCTGTGAATATTACTTACATCGTTGCAGAATATCCGCATCTATTTGCTATTGATTCGTGTACAAGACAACGACGATAACATTCATTCACAGTTCCGTCTACTGTTTGAATGTAGTTGAGAGACAGGCATAAAATTACGTTCCCACCGTCAAGACTTCAGTATAATTATTTCTACGTTTCATGTCGCAGTAAATTTCCTTTGAGTTAGGTTTTGTTGCCTGTATAAATGTTATCCATACGTATAACTGAGCGAAGAAGCTCAAACTCATGCAATTTATTCATTGCCCCGGTTAAATTAGACGGAATAAATACGAGCAATTTCATGCTTTGACGTGCACGCGCGGACATTTCTTTGGAAGAATTTTCCGGTTTCCCGGGCTTTTGATAAACTTGCTTTCCCTCTCGTTTTCGTATCATTTGTTAAATTACCTTGAAAATATCAACGAGAAATATAAGTGCGAAATTTGTTTATTCGAAATTTAACTATGAATATTTGTGGAAAATAATGTTTTTTATTTCGAAAAAAAAGCCATTGCGAAAATACTTATTTCTTGAATGAGTAAATGTCGGGAGAAAATAAAATCGCTTCCAATATTGCTTCAAATATTGGTAATTTTCAAAATTTCTGGGATGTGTAATCGATGGAATAGATTGTCAATGGGTTTATAATACATTTTATGGTGTTTTCGATTTCCCATTCAATTTTTTGCAATTACATTTTTTTGCGAGAAAAAACATTTAATTGCAAAAAATTGAATGGGGAATCAAAAACATCGTGAAATTTGGAATGTTATTTTCTCGCAATTTCTAAAATTTCCAAATTCTCGAAACTTCTAAAACTTTTTTATATTTTCGTATTTTTTGGAATACTCAAACCTTTGAATATATAAGAAATGTTTTAAATTCTTAAAATTTTAGGAATTCTTTGAATTTACAAAATTTTTATGATTTTTCATATTTTTGGACTTGAAAAAATTTTAAAAATTCTCAAAATTTTCAGAATGCTCCAATTTTTTAGGTTTATCAGATTCGTTAAGAAATTAGAAAGTTTCAAAAATTTGAACGATTTACTAGATTCCTAAAATTCTCAAAGTTCTCGGAATTTTCAAAAATTTCAAAATTACTATAATTTTTGAAATCACTGAAATCGTTCAAATTTCTGAATTCTCAATTGTTGACATATTCGCAAGTTTTCTGGAGTTACAAAAGTTTGATAATTTTTCAAGACTTTCGTAATCTTCAAAATTTCTGAAATTTGCAGTTTTTTCGAATTACTTGAAAATTCGAATATTAACGAAATTTCTAGAATTATGAAAAATGCGAAAAGTCCGAATTTTCAAAAATTTCACAATTTTTGGAATTTTCGGACGATCCAACATTTATACCATTTTGTCAAAAATTGTCATTTTAAAGTTCCTAGTTTTCTAAATGAATCTATAGTTTTACGAAAATTTGAAATATTGAATCTCTAAGATTTCAAAGCACACATTTTTCTACTTCAAATTTCTAATCATTTCACTCACAAAAACAATCAATCTTCTTCAAATTTCGGGAGGGGTTTCAATCCCTGAACCCTCCCTCTGCGTTCGCCACTGACCACCGACCATTTCAGTAGTACACTTTGTCTTCTACACCGAGAAAAATGTTTGTCAGTTCCGTTACGTCCAACTGAATTTTCAGTTAGATTGGTTATGACTCAAATTCTCAGTCCGGCTGACGGATATTTCAATTGCTCCTACTGAACGAAAAAGTTGGAGCCGATGAATAACTATTTTCTTTATTGCCTCCATAACAAATTTCTATTCCAGTGTCAGTGCCAGTCAACACAACTGAAAATTTTCAGTGATGACACCTTCTCAACTGAGTTTTTCAGTTGGGCCGGTTCCAACTCAGATTTTCAGTTAGACTGACCGAATTTTTCAGTGGTAACGTGTTGCCAACGGAATTTTTCAGTTGGAACCAACGAAAATGTCCGTTGCTTCAACTTTCATCGTTTTCTAACTGAAAAAATGAACTTGTACTGACTGACACGATTTTTCTCAGTGTAGTTGAGTAACTCTGCGGAAAACACGCGAGTCCCTCTCTAATTTGTATCAAGAGTGCACACGAGATATAATATAATGATGAAAAAATCAATGAAAATGATGATATTGTAACAAAAAGGTTATCGATCGACGTGGTCGAGGGTGAGGAGTATTACGGGGCCAGCGCGTTGCATTTGGCGATCGCTTACAACAATAACGAGGTAGTGCAAGATTTGGTGGAGGCCGGGGCCATAATCACGCAGCGCGCGACCGGGAGCTTCTTCCAACCCAAGGACCAACAGCGGCCCCGGAGCGCCAGGTACACGGACTACGAAGGCCTCGCTTACCTCGGCGAGTACCCTCTGGCCTGGGCCGCCTGCTGTGCCAACGAAAGCGTCTACAATCTTCTTTTGGATCTCGGGGCCGATCCTGACGTCCAGGACTCATTCGGCAACATGATCTTGCATATGGTCGTCGTCTGTGATAAACTGGTAATATTTAACTCAGTTTCAGGTCTCTTTATTCTTCATCTCGCCATCCTTCACACTTGTAGTTATAGATGTTTCATTTGCATCCATGGACGGATCCAGTTGTGCAATTTATGTTGGACTATTTACCATTGGGACACATTGTCTAACTTGTTTTGACATATTTGAGAGAACGCTTTTATTTCTATGAGGGAAGATGAATTTTTGTTTTATCGCAAGAACGTGGCCAGAAATTCGTGGTGTGGGGCAGTGCGAGCAGAGGGATGTGCTGGCTAAAGTGATCTGTACTCGAAATTGATTCAATTAATCCAGAAAGTGGGATGTTATTAGAAAATTATGAAAATTTCTTGAATTTTTAGAGTGTTCAATACTTTTTGATATCTTTGAAATTTTTAAAATGTTTGAAATGCTTGAAATTGTCGAAATTCTCTGGACTTTCGGAATTTTCGGAATACTCCAGACTTTGAAGATTTGCTAAATTGTTGAAAATCGTGAAATGTTCGAAATGTTCGAAATCGTGAAGTTTGTCAGTTTTAGAAATTTGTTCAATTTTCAGAATTTCAATAATTATGGAAGCATTGTAACTTTTCAGAATTATCCAAACTTTTTCAAATCTCTGAAATTTCTGGAATTTTCAAACTTTGAAAATTTCGAAAATTCCTATAAGTGTGAAAATTTTCGTAATATCAAGAATTATGAAAATATTTTAAATTTTAAGAATTTTCGAAACTTTTACAAATCTCTGAAATTTACAGAAATTTTGGAATTCTCGAACTTTTCAAAATTCCAATAACTTCTGAAATCCTCAAAATACTTCCAACTTCAAAAATTCCCAAAATTGTTAAAAATCTTGAAATGTTGAAAATACTTCAAATTATGAAGTGTCTCGAAATGTCAGAAATTCGTTATTCGTTAAATTCTCGCAATTTCAACAAATATGAAAATATTGCGAATTCCCAGAATTCATAAAACTTTTTCAGAACTTCGAAATTTCCGAAATTGTTGAAATTTCGAGTATTTTCAAACTTCTGAAAACTTTTAAAATCCTCGAAATCCTCCGAACTCTGAAAATTCTCAAAATTGTTGAAAATGTTAAAAATTATGTATTCAGTTACTCGAAAACCTCGACACTCGTGAAAATCAGTATCGTTTCACGATTTTTTTCGAAATACATTCTTCCAAAATGTGCTAGATTTGTCAAATTTTCCCGAATTTCTTCAGTCCCCTCAGCCCCTCCCCTGGCTACGTGCTTGTTTCATCGCGATCGACTTCTTGATGACACATCGGAAATTTTCATTGTGAGAATTGTCGGGAAAATATACAACGGGTTCACACTGTACTCGAAAGTCTGTTATTACCGTGTTAAGCTGAAATTACTCCAACTTTGTTCGTTGCCATTAAAAAGTATCGGAAAATCCAGGAAGATCCGTTTTATTTGACTTTTGAAAGGCGTTCATTTGCCATGTTATGGGTTTTCCTTCATGTAGCAAAAAAAGCGAATGGCAGAGTTATTTGCAGTGATTCACTCCTTTCTAGAGAAATCGTTTGCTTTTTGCTCTCAATGAACAAACGCAACAAGTTATCTGATTTCTCGCTATCGCAGATATTTCGTGAGAGTCATATTATTATGACGATCATCTATCATTGTTCGAAAAAAAAAAAACGGATACTATTAATGAAAGAAAAAATTGTTCCATTTGTCAGCAAACACTTGGCAAAAGAATCCTTTTTGTACTTGTTCCTAATTTTTTACGAATTTTTCACATTTCGAGAAACTCGATAATTTGGAACATTTTGAGATTTTTAATAATTCAGAAATTTTCTAAAGTTTTCGTTATTTCGACCATTTTCAGAATTAGAAAAATTTTCAGAAATTTTAGAGATAAAAAAAAATTCCGAAAATCTTGAGAATTGAGGTAGTTTTCATAATTCTTGAAATTTCTCAAGTTCCACGAATTTCTAAAATTTTGAGACACTTAATAATGTGGAATATTTCTAACATTTCAAGATTGTTGACTATTTCAAGAATTTTTAAAGTTTGAAATATTTTGAGGATTTTCGAAATTATTGGAATTTTGAAAATTTCGAGAATTTCAAAATTTGGGTAAATTTCAGAGATTTCAAAATGCTCCAAAATTTCTGAAAATTTACAATATTTTCATAATTCTTAAAAAGAACATTTGTAGATTTTCAACAATTTGGAGAATTTTGAAAGTTTCCAGTATTTTCAAAATTTTAAGAATTGAAAAGATTCTCAAAATTTCAGAGATTTTCTAAAGTTTCGAAAATCTTGTGAATTAAGGCACTTTTCATAATTCTCAAAATTTTTTAAATTTCACAAGTTTCTAAAATTTATAAAAACTTTACTTGTAACATTTTTAATATGTTCCAAGATTTTTGACTATTTTGATGAATTCCAAAGTCCAGAGGATTTTGAAAATTCCAGAGATTTCAGAAACACTTACGAAAATTATAAAAATTCAGGAAATTTCCATAATTCTCTAATAAAACTTTACTTTTAACATTTGCTGAAGTAATTTCGAGTGAAAATTTCTGGTTATGTTCTTGACGTATCTTGATAACCCTAGCCGACCTCCGACATGAATAATTTCGAAAAAAATGGAAAAATAATGCAAATCGAGAAGAAAGAACGTCCATTTCAAAGGACAATTACGAAAATAACGATTTTGAGGCGAGCGAAACGTGTCGCGAAATACACGAGTGTAGAGCGCGAGTTGATGTGTCGTAAAATAATTCCCAACGATGCAAATACGTTCATGGAACAGTGCTCTTCGTTGTAGTGATTACGTAAGCGTCTAGTGTACTGCAGCAGTGACGAATGTTCTGGCTGCTCGGTAACGCTTATGTCTGCTTGTTAAATGAGTCACAAAAACCAAAGAAGGTGCCTCGGAATCCTCGGCTGTGTGCAGACAAATTTCAATAATGACCGTGACTCTTTCAATTTATCGGAGGCCGAAGGATAATGAGCAATTTCATGCTTTCGTTTCACTGATACGCTCTTATCTCATATTTCCAAGAAATTTGCAATATTCGATTTACTCAATATAAATTGCCCAAGTTTGTCGTATTTGAGTGGTGCAAATTAAACAATGTAGAATTCGCTGGTTTTTGTTTCGTTGGAAATTGAATTTTCAGCGTATTCACGTTTCCATCATTGTGGAATTTTGTGAATTTTTAATTTCTTTATGCAAATTTTTACATTTTATGCTGTTTGGAATTTTTGACTGAAAGATTTAGGAATTTTGGAGCTTTTGGGAATTTTTTCAGCATTTTTAAGGATTTCGATAATTTGTAATTATGGAATTGAGGCGTGAATTTTCAATTTATTTATAAAAATTTCTACATTTTATGCTGTTTAGAATTCTGGACTGGATGATTTAGGAGTTCTGGAGCTTTCGGAAAATTTGTTACCATTTTTGAGGATTTCGATAATTTGTCATTATGACATTGGAGCTTGTAAGTTTTTTGTCTTCTAGAATTTTCAAATTGGATGATTCAGAAATCAGAAATCAGATTTTTTTCAGGAATTTCCGCAATTTATTGGAGATTGTTCCATTTTTCAGTTTTTCAAAAGAAATTTTCAATTTGATCTGTTCTAAAATTTAATAAACAAGGGATTTGTAAATATATCTGTTACTTTTGGAAAATTTGTGAAGAAAACTTCAAGTTTACTAGAGATTCCAGTGTTAATTGAAATTTTGGAGAATTCTCTATTTTGCGGGTTTTCAAAAAAATAATGGAAGTTAGGGAAGTATAATTTTGAAAATTTTTATGTTTTTTGAATTTCCAAGTTGGCGTTTTCATAACTTTATTAGTAATTGTGAAATTCCGAAGTTCTTTTAGAAATTTTCGTATTTTCCCAAATCCCTCCCCCTGCGCACGGGCCTGACCCTAGCGATTGTAGTTTTTATAAAAACAGGCAAAATTATTATAAAATCAGTGAATTATTCATTGGAATTCGTTTTCTCATGAAGTCAATTTTATAAAAGTTATATCAAATTTTCGATTTTTCTAAAGTGGTTTTATAAAAACTTTATAATAAAAAATTTTTTAATAAAATCTGTCAAAAGTTTCATACAATTCATGTGTTCCTTTATAAAAACAATTGAAAGCTTTCAAATTTTCTTATAAAACCTTTATTTTTATAAAGCTGTCACGATTTTTATGAATAGTTTGATATTTTTATACAAAAAACTTTCCTGATATAAGGAATTTCTGTTATAGTAATATTTGATATATTTTTATTACACAAGGGAATAGAAAATCATATTCGTCACGTTTTTGAGCAATTATAAAACGTAGAAACGTATGATTATATAGGATTTGGAAATTCTTTGACTCAAACTAAAAATAAGCATCCAAATTAACATAGATTTAATGGAGAAGAAAGTTAACTATCAGATTTTTGATGCAAAGGTCGCAAGTTCAAATCCCGCTGCCTCCAAAAAATTTTTTAATTTCTTTCGAAACAAAATTTGAGCTAAAGCCTCAAAAACTGATGAAAAATGCTATATACATTAGCAAAATGATCCACAAAAGGTTACGAAAATTTTTTCATAATTTTGAAAATGGTAAAAAAGAATTGTAACATTTCAGCAATACACAGTATTGTAATTTTGAGGTTTAGGTTGGGGAGTTCGACGTTTCGATATATGTCGAGTCGCTCGTCCGCCATCTTGTTTCCATTATCCGTGCGTAAACGGTCGCTAAACTGAGCGTGAGTGA
>JAPYZK010001945.1:0-22985 GCA_030522785.1 Platygaster equestris | reverse complement strand
TTGACGTAAATACCGGTCAATAGTATGATGAGTGAGTCCATGGCAAGGAGTGGGGAAGGTTTGGAAGGTTTGGAAGGAATTGGTGTTGGAAGGAAGAGGGAAGGGAATTGTGGAGGATACCAAAGACCCCCATGGGGTATGGTTAACCACAATTTTTTTTTTTACAACTATCAAAAATGTGATATAAGCATAGTAAGTTTGTTTTGAAAATGCATATTCAATTCATTTTGTTCAAAAAACGCTCTGAAATTGATTTTCTAATGATTTTACATAGTGACTCAAACGTCGCCTAAACATCGCCTTTTGGAGACGTTTTGGCGTCGAAATCTCGTCGCTCTCAGCTGGCTAGGGTTGTACAATGATTTCTATCAACTGCGACCGCATCGTTCTACAATTACGTATGTCTCATAACTGCACAATGGTGCACTTTCAGAAAAATCAGAAATATCAAATAAATTTTTCAAGGTCGCAATAACGTATGCATGTTTTTATCACCGTTGAATCAATCCTATTTTAGTACCATTGGCATTATGTATAAATCATGACTTATACAATGATTGTACAATCATTGACAAAGCGTTTAATCATTCTCTTGATGCATGACAAAACATGTCATCATTCACAAATCACAGACACTGAAACATTCGTAAATCATTGTACCATCATTCATGAATGGGGATGCACAAATGATGGTACAATGATCGCATTTTAGGATGCGTATCAATTTTGATCGATGTTACAATCATGGAACAATAATCATTACATGCGTGTGCATCCTAATCAAAGAAATTACTTATTTTCAAGTTGAATAAAAATGCAGACCCTTATGAAGAATTTAAAAACCTTATCAGATTTCGTAAATTCTTATAATACTCAAACTTTCTGAGGTGCCCCTTAGAACTGCGAGTCGTGACCTCCAGGGAAGCGATCTACCGATCATGCCCAATGCCTGGGGGAAGAGGGCGCCCCCGCCGCCAAGCAAAAAGTTCGTTATCATTTCGAATTTTTCGTTCGGAAAATTTCTTAAACGCAGGATACAAACGGCAAATGATCGGTTATGTAAATCGGGCGTGCAAGTCCCGCTAGCCGGCTTTCTGTGTCGAATAGCTGTAACAGATCGCGTCTATCGAGCACACAATATGGGCGACGTCCCAAAACAAAAATCTAATGGGACGATGGAGGAAGTCGCGATCTATCAATTTGCGTCGGGTCATAATCATCGAGATTGCGTACGGCAAAAAGAGCGAGGAATTTATCAGCAGTTTCATCGAGCGGAAATTTGCAGAATCTCATTTACCCTTGTAACTTTGAATCTCAAAAGATTATCAGATCCTTTAAAGATGTTAAGTATTTCTTATAAGGTTTCTTTATTTCTTCTAAGACATTTTATGCAACCTCGTGAGTTTCGTGAAAAGTCATGATAAGGTGATGCTATGAGTAATCGGAACTTGTAAGATTTAAGGAACTTTAAGGTTTTTCAGAAAAAACATAACTTTTCAGCTAACTTATAAGAAATGAAGAACCTTGAAAGTAATTAGTGAAATCCCATAAGATTTTCGGGAACTTTTGAAGGTCTAAAATTATAATGTACTGTGGGCGAAAATGTTAGTGACTGATCATTTTTAGAGGGTTTGCATAATATGTATATCCGACTTTAAATATTGTACCTATATTGACTTTGAACTTCAACTTTAAACTCATAAAACTCTGCATTTGATTTCGAACTTGAAACATACAACCCACAAATGTTAACATTTTTTCTTCATTGCGATAGATAAGAACACATTTGAATTCGAATAACTTGAATTGGGAGTTGATTTTGTTTTTGATGATTTCAATCGAGAGTTTAGTGCATTGGAATATCTTTAATCGATGGTTCACTGCATTGGAAGAATCTGAATCGAGAGTTTACTGCATGAGAAGCACCTAAATCGAGATTTGACAGTCTTTTGTATGACTAAAATTGAGGGTCCATTATATTTGGACGACCTGAATTGAAAGTTTGCTTTGCAGGACTCGAATCCAAAGTTAACTGCATACAAATGGCTTCAGTTATGAGTTTACTGTATTTGAAAGACCTGCATCGAAAAATTACTGTATTTTATAACTCAACTCGAGATTTGAATGTATTTTAAGGACTCAAATTGAGATTTGAATGTATTTAAAGGACTCAAGTCAAGAGTTGACTGTATTTTTATGACTTTAATCGAGAGTTTACTGTATTTAAATGACTCTAATCAAAATTTTAGTGGATTTCAGGACTTTCATCGAGATTTTACTGTATTTCAAGGACTCATCTCGAGATTCCACTGCATTTAAAGGACTCGAAATATAAGTAGATTATATTTTAATTATTTGAATCGAGAGTTTACTGTGTTTGGACGTCTTTAATCGAAGATTCACTGTATTTGAAGAATCTAACCCGAGATTTTACTGTATAAGAAGCACCTAAATCGAGATTTCACTGTATTTTGATGGCTAAAATTGAGGGTCGATTATATTGGAATGACTTGAATCGAGAGTTGGCTTTGGAACTCGAATCGAAAGTTTACTGCATTCAAATGACTAAAAAAACCAAAAATTTAGTAATTTTTTCAGTATTTTCGGTATCTTTACGTCAGACACTAAGGGAGGAAGATCACATTTTGGGGCGTTTTTTTAACAAGTAAAATGTTGGGTCGATGTTGGTGAACGTACACAAGACGGTTCGATCTGTCGATACGAAGCATCGGAATAAAACATTCCGGAGGATGGAATGGGAATATAATGTGTATTTACAGAAGATTCGTTGCCCGAGTCGCAGAAACGCGCGATTCATCATAACTGTTTCGGTAGCGGGATGCTGTATATGCGCTTTTCTTATTAGGAGAATCTTGCTAATCGCCGGGGTAGCATTCCTCTATCGGAGCCAAGTACGGGGGACCGCGGGTTCAGCGAACGCGTTACAAACGAACTTGATGCGCTAGGTTGAATCATCGTTGATCGTTTAGGTATCTGGAGCGTCATTTAAATCGATGCGATTACGCAATTAACGAATTTTTGAGACTGTAATGAATAATTAACTCCAGAGTCATTCCTGACAACTTAATCAGGGGTCCGACCAAGTTTCTAAAGACGATTTTAGGCCTCTTACAGATTGTATGGATTTAAAGTGATAGTATTATGCTTCTAGGGAGAAAAAGTTTTTTCTGGCGAGACCCAGTAGGTAGACCGAGGCAAAGCCGAGGAATCGCACGAATCGAAGGAAACTTTTCCTTTTTAGTGCATATATATGTGCATGTACCACTTTTGAGGTCTTTTTCGGTTATAATCGAATGAATACACTATTGCGCTTGCGCTGTAGAAATTAATTTTCCGAAACGATTACAGTCCGAGGTGAAGTCGAGGACTACAACTTTTCATTTCGCAAGAATTGCTCACACGTGTAACAATGTACTATATTATACACCGAAAAAATTTTGGTAAATAAATAAGCAGTTAAAATTTCTCCCTTTCACAAGTTGCGTGCAAAACCCCTGCAATTATTTCTGAAGAATAAAAAAAATGACGAATAATCACGCTTTGTAAATTTCACGATTCGAACTTTCGCGTGATAAAAAACCGTCGCGAGGAGTAATTATCGCAATTTAAAAAAGTCATGCTCGCGCGAGCATCACGCGTTTTACGCCTCGCTTTTGCTTCTTCTTCAGATTTTTTACAGTTTACAATTTCATTGAGAAATGTTCGGAATTTGTAGAAAACGATTCCTTTCTCGCGCACAGTTTTTGTATTGGAAAAATGAAAACATCGCAGACACGTAAATCCATATTTCAAGATTAGAAATTCGCAATTGAAATGAATTTTGAAATTGCAAATTTTTGAACTCAAATTCGTAAATTTATGCGGAAAATCCAAAGTTAGTGGATTTGAGGATATGGACATTTGAATTTGATGATTCGAAACTCGAAAATTTAAGGAGATTGAGAAATTCATGATTAATCAAAATATCTTTACGTGAAACTAAAAACTTTGTTAGAAAAATTGAAATTTCGTTGATATGAACAAAAGTATGAGAAAAAAAATTCTTAAACGATCGAGAATCAGGCTATTTTGGACACTTGATTCATTTCCCAACTTAAAAAAAAAATATAGACGAAAAATCAGTGTCACTTTTACATGTTGATCTTGATTCGATTCATTCCCTTAGATGAAAAACTGCGATGTTTCCCACACTTGTATCGTTTTCTAAAGAGATGCGAAACGTCCGCGCTCATTTCGGTAACAACTTTCGTCTTTATTGTTCAGGGCAAAAAGCGCCGACAAACTCGACAATTAATACACATAAACCCTGCGGTTCCGACTAGAATCAAGCGCAAGAAAGTTCGGCCTCTTTACTTTCTTTTCAACGCGAGCGTTAAATAAATGCCCCGGGTTCACAATGATGCAAACGGGGCCCTCGATTTTCTTCACTTTTCTATCTATTACACTCGATTTCGCAAACCTCAAAAAAATCGGAAATTTTTCATGTATCGAGGTCGAAAAAAGGGTACCAATTTTCGTAAAAATTATTCAGGGTTTGTTTGATTTTGGGGTTGTCTGTATTTAGGGTTTTCGAGGGTTTTAGGATGAATTTTCTATTTTAACTTCATCAGTTGAGGGAAATCCTGATATTTAAAGGTTCGAAAATTTGAACATTTGATTTCAAAAACTAAAAGAATTTGAGAAGTCCAGAATTTAAGAATGTGCAGCTTGAATAAATCGTAGAAATAATTAATTCGAAGTTAAGAAATTTTCGTAATTTTTAAGATCGGAAATTCATAAGTATAAATCGAACATTTTACTAGTTCGGAATTTTTCGTTTTAGTCTTTGGAAATGAGGAGTATGTAGCTTGAAAGTCTGAAAATTTCGAATTACGAAATTTAAAAACCCTCCAAATTCGGACTTGGAGGTTCGGAAAATTTTTAAAATGCGCTAAGTTTAATTTAGATCACTCAGGGATTAAGAATCAGATAGTTTCAAAATTTTGGAAATGGATTCATTAAAAACTCTAAAAATAAGAAAAGTATGAATTCCAAATATCAAATTAGAAAAAATTTTCGATTTTGGGAAATCCACAAATTTGGCGAATCATAACGAATCTATAACGTTTGGAAGTTTCAAAATTGTTGTCATGAATTTGAAAACCTTAGATGTGAATTTTAAAAAACGTTTCGAAATCGTATAGTACATTATTCAGTGTCGTAGAAACTAGAATACAAACCTCACAACTCAAACTAAAGAAAAAAAAATATATATATATATATATATCGAAATTCAAATGGCAATCGAAAATTTCAGAATTTCGAACTTTAAAACTCATCAGTCGAACTTTGGAAAATTAACGACTTATACATCGAAAATTGAAAATATCAGAATTGATTCGCGAAATTTGAGAATTTTCAAAATTAAACTTGAAATTCCGAAACATTGCGATCGACAATCAAAAAAAAATATGTAACATTTTCAAAACTAGTTTTATTCAAATTTCTTGATGTAACTGAAAACGGTTTAAAATTATAGTAATTCAAAAATGTGAAATCCGTTGATTTCGAACCAGATATAAATTATTTGATTAAAAACTCAAAAATTATAATTTCAAATTCAATTTACAGATTGCAAATCTAAAATTTTTGAATTTCCGTTTACAACATTCAAAATATTCAAAATCCAACTTGAAAATCCGAAATCCTGCGTTCGATAATCCGAAAATAGATTAACATTTTTAAACTGGTTTTATTCAAATTTTTGCATGCAATTTGAAAACGATGGAAATTAATAGTCATTAAAAATTTCAGTTCAACTATTTTTCCAATTTTTTATTTTCAATGTCGATTTATATGAAAAATTCAAGAACATTTGCAATTAAATTGAAAAATTTAAAATATTACATCCAATAATCCGAAATTTAATAGAAATTCCCCAAAATAATCAAAACCAAATTTCTTGCTGCAATCTAAAAGGGTTAAAAATCATAGTTATTAAAAAATCCAATTATAATAACTAGTTTTGAAATATTCTATTCAAAATTCGACAATTGCAATAAAAATTACAATTTAGAGATAAAAAACCTAAAATGTTCGAATTTCGCTACACTCAATTCAAAAACTTCCAAAACTCAACTTACAAATCTAAAACATTGCATTAAACAATCCGAAAACAGAAATTTTCCAAACTAGTTGAATTTAAATTTCTGGATGCAATTGAAAATGATAAAAAATCATGAGGAAAAAATTTTGAATTCAAGTTCTAAAATATTTCGTTTTGAATTCGAAATTTCCAATTCCAAAAATTACATAATGTATTTTCATTGAAAAACAAAAATCGGAATCTCGAAATTTCTTCCTAATCATGCCCGGAAATCGTCACCTGTTGAATAAAATTTTTCCTCTGTATCGGAAAAATTCGGAAATTGTCTTAAACAGCGTAAAAACATTCCCAAAATCGAAAATGTGTCGATTTGGGACTACGAGCGGTCAGTTCCTCTGAAAACCGCGGCAAAGACGACTCGTCATTGGGGAAACGGTTCATCCCCACGTCGCCTTCGGAGGCTATATAGAAGTCCCCGCGCAGAAATTCATCTCCAGAACATAAACTCAAGTGTTCAAGGAATTATCCACGCAAGAAAATTATAAAAGTGAGTACCGCAATTTAACCCAGCGTGTGGAGTGCGATACCATTTTCCCGAAACCAAGTGCCTTTGCGAGTTTAAAAAGTGCGTGGAATTTTCACGATTTTTCCCACTTTTTCGGGAGTGAATTTTTTTTAGATGGTTGAAAGTTTTCGAATAAATTAAAATTTGACCATTTTTTGGATTAAAAGAAGTGACGTTTTTTTAAAATTCTGCATATTGGAGGATTTGGGAAACTAAATGTTTTTTATTGAAGGAAATTTTCTGATTGTAGTGTTTGAAAATTTGGAAAGTGCGCGTCATTTTCAAAAACTGGAAGTGAGTTTGAAGTTACGATAAATTTGATGATGTGAATCATTTTGAAAATCGAGCGGAAAAAATTTTTTTCGTTAGATTTTGATAATGAGATGAAATTTGTAAAAAAATAATTCGAAAATGGTTGGAAATTTATTTATCCTTTTCTACATATTGTTTAGTAGATTTAATCATTGAATTCAGTCATTTTTTGCATTGAAATGACACACCTGTATGAAGAAAAGAAAATTTTCCCGAAATTTCAAGAAAGCAAAAGAAATTGTTTTTCAGCAAAAATACCTTGTAATTTTTGAAAATTAAAAAAAGTTCTAATCGAATAATTTCCATACTTCAAAATTTCGTCAAATATGGATATTAAATATGGATATTTTTTGAATAATCATTGGGAATCGTTAGAAAATCCTGAAAAAGTAACACTAATTCGAATAGATGTTTTATGCAGATTTTTTTGTTTCGTAATGTTGTACTAACCTACCCTTAAATTTCGTTTTTTGAAATCGAAACAACAAAAATTAAAATGCTAAAAAATGCTAAAATTTCTGAAAGTACACACATTTACTCAAAAATTTCACGAATTTTGCTTCCTCAAAAAATTTGAGTTCATCGAGAACTTCGAAAAACAGGGCAACGTTCTAGAAAATCCTGGAAAATTGTCGGAAAACACTGTGGGACCCTTCTTACGTGAATTATTTGTAATGTACAGTGTACACAGTGAGAAATTAAAATTTATGTATGATTTTCAGATTTTTCAATGCAATATTTCGGATTTTCCAGTTGAGTATTTGAAGTTCTTGAATTTCGTGAATAAAAATTCTGTCATCGTAGATTTGCAATCTCTAAATCCTCAGTTTTCGAATTCGGAATCCAACAATTCCAAACTCGAAGATCATTCAAATTTGACCAGGTAATAAGTTTTCAATTTTCGAACTTCTGAAGTGTTCGAACCATTGCAATTTACATCTCAACATTTCTTTTTTTCTAGTTCGAATTGTGAGGTTCTCAAATTACTACGACATCGAAAAAAGTAATTTGAATTTTGAAGTGATTATTTGGAGTGACATCTGAGTTTTCAAACTGAGGGATTTCAAGTTTTTTGAAGTTCTGATTCATAACTTACGATGTATTCGAATTCATTCCACCATTCAACCAAAAATTTTTAAACTTTCAGATTCGTTATCATTTGCCAAACTTTTAGATTTCCCAACATCGAAAAAATTCCAAAATTTTAATACTTTGTTTGGAGTTCATATTATCCTCATTTTCGGAGTTTTCAATTATTCTGTTTCCAACGTGTTAAAACTATTTGAAGTCATCCAAGTTCGGATTTATCAATTATTGCCGAACTGTTGAATGCGATTTTCCGAATTCCCAAGTAGGAATTTAGAGAGTTTTTGGATTTCGTAATTCAAAAATTTCAGATTCTCAAGTTTTCACCCTTCGTTCGCAAGCACAATATCGAAATATTCCGAAATCGAAAGTTTTCTACTTTCCAAGTGAAAACACGAATTTTGTAAATTTTTCGAATTTGAAATCATCATTTCTACAATTCAGGATGAAAATTCAAAATTTCTAAAATCCTAAGAGTCCTTCAATGTTTGGAATCAAATTTTTAAGTTTCCGATCTTCAAAATTTCGAAAATTTCTTGGTATTTGAAAATAATTATCCCTACCATTCTTTATTTTCCGGAATTCGGAATGAAATTCCCAAGTTTTCAAATCTTAAAATATAGAAATTTTCCTCACTGGCGTTTTAAACCTACTCAAACTCAAAATTTATTAACTTACTATCCATTAATTTTAAATACGAAAATTAATGAACAATTTAAGAATCCGCAAAACATCATGAATTTGAAAATCTAGGTCAAAAATTCAGAGAATCGCAAAATCAAAGTTGAACTTGAAGAATTTCATTTTTCAAGTTTAAGTTTAATCAGTTTTTCAACATCAATTTTTTCAATGGTGAAAAACGGCAGTAGGTCGCGGCCGCGTTTTCGAGTAACGGGTTTCACCGGGTTCAACAAACTTGCTCGGCCCGAAGTGGGCTAACGAGCCCAAGAGCCGCTGCGGCCTTAACCGCCATGTCCCACTTTCGTGGTCAAGGTTCCTCGAGTGCTTTACCCGCAATCCCTATCCCCCCCACCCGCCCCCCCCCCACCCAACTTTTTTATTATCATTTTTTTCATGCGCTGCGTGCGTGAAGTGATTGATTTACACAACATTATTCCCGTCCGGAAAAGATAAAACCGGGTCTGGAAAACGGGAAATCATTTTTGCAAGGGGAAACGAGAATGATTTTTCATCGTGCTATTTTCTCGAAATTTTTAACCAAGAATGGAAAGTTGAGGGTTTTTTTGAGAGAGTGAAGAAGTTTATAATTTGGTGTCTTTGAAGTTTTTATGTGGTTTTTTCGAATTTTAGATTTTTTGAGATGTGAAAATTTCATGGAAATAGATTTTGAGGATGAAATTTGATGAAAAATGTTACTTTTGTAGAATTTTCGAGAGTCTTGATCGATTTCTGTCATTTTTAGGAATTTAGGTGAATTTTGATTAGTGTTCGAAAATCCAAGGAATATTCATTTCGAAATACGTGAAAATTAGAGAAGTTGAGGTATAATTTTTTTTATTTTTGGTGGTGTAATTTTTTGGAATTTCAGATTGTTTGAGATCTACAAATTTCATTAATTGGATTTTTCGGATGAAATTTCATAGAAAATATGAATTTTGTCAAATTTTCGAGAAACTTGCTCGATTTCTATAATTTTTAAGAATGTTGGTGGACTTTGATTATTTTCGAGAATTTAAAAAAAATTATTTTTGGAATACGTGGAAATCAGAGGGTTTTGTGATTCTTCAGAAGTTTTCGAAAATTTGCAGAAAATTTTGAAATTAGCCGGAAATTCTGATTGTTTTCGAAGTTCTATAAAATTTAGTTATATTTTTAATACCATAATTTTTCGTGATTTTCTACATTTTTTAAACATCCCTCAGATAACTTCACAACTTTTGTTTCGTAATTTTTCTAAATTCCTCATCATTTTCGAATTGTTGTGAAATTTGTGACACTAGAACTTCCTCTTTTTTTCGATTAAAATAAAATACATTTTCACACCGTAATATCGACTAAAAAATATTTAAAAATTTTCAGGATGCAGCCGATTCAATATCTGTCGTTATGCATGATCGGACTCGTTTTGGGGCAAGCGTTTTCGCTGCCGCAACACCCAGTTTACGTTCCCCAGCAATACCAACAACAAGTCAATGCCGAAGAAAGAAAATTTGCTGAAAAACCGAACACTATGAAAAAAGTCGCCCACGACAGCATTGACGACGTCGAAACCAATCAAATCGCGGTAAAAATTACTTCCTTCGCAAAACATTACACTCATCCACCGATTTGGTGCAACCCGCACGGAATCGGGGGTTGAGTTTACTTGAATCAAATTCAATCGTAATTTCAGAAAAAATGAAAAACTTTTCTTCCGAATCCATCGAACGGAAAAATCAATACATATTTCCAAAATTACACCCATCTCTCAATTTTGTGCCGTCTATTGTCAATCACTTTTTCGAATTCGTATTCATTTAAATTTCGAGAATTTTTTTCAGACGAAGTAAATTTTTTGTGTACTCCAAAAATTACACTTATCTCTCGATTTTGTGCGGTCTATCGTTCAATAACTTTTTCGAATTCGGATTCATTTGAATTTCGAAAGTTTATCGCGAACGAAATTCATGTTTTATTTTAATTTCAAAAATTGCACTTATCTCTCAACTGTGTGTTGTCTTTTCAAACTCGAAAAATGAGTGAATTTTCGTTTGGTTCGGCGTTAAAAAATCGGGGAACTTTCAGGAAACGGGAACTGGTTTCGCGTGGACGAATCTATTGAGCTCGATAATGCAAATATTTTTGCCACCGAATCCGGGTTCGGTAAATCCGAGCAAAAACGAAGTCGATGACAACACAGCTCAAAGTCCTTGGACGAATTTGCTGTCAGTCGGACTTCGAATTTTGACCGCTTTCTTGTCCGGAAATCAACAAACGAGTGACGGCATCGACAAAGTTGACGCCCCTGCAAATCCTGTGCAGGTACTAATGATTTCACGATGATTTTATGGTTTTGGAACACGCGAAAATCACGAGCGAAAATTTCAAAATTTTTTCGAAAAACACAAAAAAGAACACACAAAAATTTTTATTCGGAAATTTTGCGTACTTCTGATTTGTATATTTGAAGTTTTCCAAGTTTCAAAATTAATTTTCCTGCATATTTCTGAAATTGATGATGTATATTGGATCCATTTTTAATAGCCGAAAATCATGCGGTTTTAGCTACTGATTTTCGTAAAATTTTCGATTTTCTTCGCATGTGGTGGAAACGAAGAAAATACAGAAAATTTGTGATAGAACATTGTGGAATTATTGTTAATTATGAATTATTTTTGCTTTGTGTAAAATAAGCACTGTTAGATAACAAATGTTAGTATTTTTGTGTATATACTTAGAATTATCGTAGTTATGTTTCTTAGCAATGTTTGTACATTTTTATTATTACTACCTTATTAAAGTTTTGTATTCATTATATAGTGTTATTCACAGTGTGTGAAAAAACCAATTTTGAAACACAAATAAGCACGCAATGGAAATCTTTATTATCATAAAAATGTAAAACTTAGTTCAACTTTCATAACGTTTCACGATCGTATATTTCAATCAAATCAAAGGTCTAAAGAAGACTATTGTTACAATATTTATAAAAATTTCCATCAATATTCACTCAGCTTACGTTTCACGATTGTTAAAAAGTCGAAAAAAAGATACAGAACCTGCATAATTATTTAAAATATTTTGCACTATTTATTTTCGTCGTTTCGCGTCGAATTTTCATTCACATTTTTTCAACCTCTCTAACATTGCTACAAAATTCAATCAAGGACAGAAAAAATTTACGAAACCATCGTTAAATTTATTGCATCTAAAAAAAAATAAGAAAAAAAATGCACCGAATGAAAATACGACGCGAACGCCCCACATTTGAAATTCGCGAATAAAATATGCCCTCAGTTATTTCGAAAACGCCTTTAAAAAAACAAAATTCCGACCTTGATAACTGAAAATATACAATTCAACAGAATGCCCAATCAATAAATAATTAAATAGTGATCAACAAATTCCATAATCCATAATTTCACCATATCCCAACTTGGATCTTGTCTGCAGTTAAAAATGGCAAATTTTCGATATGGCCGCCATTTTGGTGCCAAATACTACTTGCAAAATCACGCAAACTCCCTGATGTAAATTTCATTTGCGAATGGAACCTACACATTGTAAATAATAATGAAAAAACCAAAAAGAACACATTTCGCACATGGTTGGTGTCGGTTTAGGACGTTGTCACATTGATGCTAAACTCGTTTCTGGGCCAGGGCAGAGACCCTAACCAACTGGCTTTGGTAGCTAAGCAGACCTCCGAGGTTCGTATCACAAAACCTACAATTATCCCGCTTTTTATTATATTTCCTGTGTATAAATCGTCTCTTGCTGGCCAAAATTTTGCTTACGCGCTCAAAAACTGAGCCCAAACGCCCGTCTCTAAGTACTCGTTTGCCTCAAGCAGTTCATCCATATCGTCATCAACCTACTGGACGCCCTCAAGACGTCGTTCTCTCATCGCTCGCTATCAGCCCGTTCGCTCGGAAAAAGGGACACCATTTCCGACGCCGCCGTCGCGTCAATTTCCATGCTCAAGGTACGGAATTTTCCAAAACGATAGGTTCATTTCTCCTGATTCCAGAAATATTACAACAAATTTATAAAGTTGGAGAAAGCTAATGAAAATTAGTGTCAAAATGGGGAAGTGATAGATGACGCGCGCCATTTTTTTCGAGCGTGGACGCTGGGTGCGCGCGCACGAAGATTTGTAATTTTCATTTTTCATTGTTTAGATTGACGGAGATTTGTCGAAAATTTAGATTTTAGGCGATTTAACATCATTTTTTGTATGTTGAATGCTCTACGATGATTTTTTTACGTTTATCATCGAAATTAACGTTTCTCTTAGGGTTACATGAGGTCTATGAAATCTTTCGAGAGCGTAGGCCGCGCCGAGGAAGAAGGTCAGAGAGGATGCGCCGAAAGAGCCCTCTGCGAGGCAAGCGCCGAGTGTGTTGCTGACGTTCAAGGAAATTCGTCCATTTTCTGTCAACTGGGATCGTAAGTTTCTCGGATTTGTCGATATATCGTATCGCTGACCTCTTAAACTCGACCATTTCGTACCATGTGATCACAAGGACACGCCCACATATGTCAGATCCCATTGTTCAGATTTCTCTTAAAACCTCTATAAAATCACTTCTAGAACTCTTATAAATCCCATTCAACTTCCATAATGTTTTCCAAACAAAAACCTCTCTAATAGCCATCTAAAAATCATGATCAACCAACTCAATGACCTCATAAATCATCATTTATTTTTTTATGAATATTTCAGATACGCCACGAGCTACCTGATGCAACGACAAAGCGGCGTCGAATTCGAAGCCCTTTACGAAGCCGGTAGACGCGGAAGATCCGGCGAAGACTGCAGAACGCTTTTTCTCGACTGCAACGCCGTCTGAATCCAACTCCGCACGGGTCCGATTTTCCCACGAAAAATCGTTCCCGGAAAATCCGCGTTCCGTAGTTAAGAAAACCACACGCGACACTTGCAAGTGATCAAGAAAAACCGGCTCCATCGAAATTCGCGGAAAATTTCCGGAAAATCGGAAAAGCCGGTTTTCCACCGAGTGCCACGTGGCCGAGCGACAACAAAAAGGGGGATTTTCCACCCCCCGTAGAATTAGACTGAACGAGGCTCTCAACTCGGATAAATTTTGCACATTTTCAAAGTTTAGCTGAGTTTTCGCCTCATAACGATACTTATTTATATGCGTTATTTATTGTTGACTTGACAATTTCGAGCGTCCCGTGGGTGCCGCCATTTTCGGGCGCGCGAAAATCGAATTTGCGAAGCACCAAAACGACTTACGGACGATGTTTTTGGTTCGGGAGGTGAAATTGGGTTTAGAATCTCAGGACTGTTGCATTGTTGATTATTACCACTGAAATTTCTTCGATTTTGTATATAAAATATAACTTGGTATTTATACATATGAGTGATCACGTCACGACCTACCACTTACTGTTAGACACGAATTTTATTGTATGTATGTGCAGTATGATTGTATTTTTATTGAGCTAAAATAAACGGTTTTATTGAAGGTGGTTGTGTTTTTCATGCTTTCGAAGTCGTGATTGGAGAAATTTTTTCGTGGTTTGTGAACATGGTTTTCTTTTTTTTCGGTTGGTGGGTTTAACGAGGTTTTGTAGGAAAATTGACAATTGTGGATTTCTCTGAAATTGTTGCGTCGTGTAATTACACGTAGAGAGAGGAAAGTTTTTTTTATTAGTTTAATTTTCTATACAAAATGGTAGTCCAAGAAATGATGTAAATTTTGGAAGAAATAATGTCTTTCTCAATATCAAAAATTTTGCTGTTTTGTAAGGTTTACAAAGAAATTATTCGTAAATTTTGGAATGTCTGATGAAGTGAATTACACTTTGGAAAATTGCTCCAAAATAATAACTTTTTTTCAGACTTTCTATGTTTGTCCGGTTTCGATATTCTTACTACTTGTCGATAAAAATTTCAGGTCGCTGTTCGTCGAAGTTTCGGGGGTCGGAAATACCATTTTACACTTTTTTTGACAAATAGTCGTTTTCAGTCATCATCATTATTAGTAGAATAAATCACGAATCATAATTTAATCGCGGATTTTAGCAATCGAGGGTATTTCGCGGTTCGATAGGGGTGGGTTCCGGAGCCTGTTTAGGAGTGCAAAAAAATTTTCCTGTTATTGTTTCGAGAAAGAGATGAAATGATCGACCTTTGTCCGATTTCGATCTTTTTACTTAGGTTTGTGAATGAGGAAATAATAGATTTCATTGGGGGTAGTTTTCAAGTCATTCTTGGCGAAAACATTTAAACTATCGACGATTTTCTGGAATTTTGAAAATATTCCGAAAAGAAGTCAAGCTGTTCATTACTCCACATAAATACTTCAAAATATTCATAAATCGCCCGTAATTTCTTTGATTTGCAATAAACCCCCCCCCCCCTCCCCCCACCCGTATTACGCGCACGATCCCATATTATGATATTCAGGCCATTTGTCATCAAATTCGCAATTTGCATAATTATTCTAACAACAAATCCACACATTTTCAAGTTCCCAAGTAATCCGGTTCGTACTTAAACGAACATAACATTACAACGGCTCTAAATTTCGGACACTCAAGGAGCAGGAAGCTGTTATGATAATTATCGCAATTACGTAATTATTCTGCGGAATAATGCGATTGTCGTTAAAAAATTAATGTCAGCAGTCAGAATAATTACAAGACCCAGTTATTCGGCGACAGAAAAACCGGAAAACAACGGGTAGTGCGTGACGCCGCGCTTAGCTCGCAGGGCACGTTTCGCTGACGGGTAGTCGTCCTCAGAACTTCAGCACGTCACTTATTTTTAAATTATTATAATTAAAGCGGGTTTTTCATTCAAAATAAAATTGTGCTAGTTATTATTTTCTTCAAATGACTTTGAAAGCTTTAATGGATTTGGCCGATTTGGGGAAATCGACAACTTCGGATGTTGAAAGGTTCCATTCGCCGCCTTCTTCGAGTTCGCATTGGAGCAGGTTGGCAATTTCAGAACTTGAAGAGTCATAATACATCATAAAAAAAAACATTGATGATGTATAGAAGACAATGAGCTTCAAATTTCTACCGAGATTTTGGATATAAAAGAAGTTTTTTGTTCAAAAAACGAGAAATTATACTCGAAGGTGAAGACGTGGTCCTCTATTTTCGAAGAATGTACCCTCATCGTTGAGGTAAATTCTTCGAAATTTGAGGATTTTTATGATTTTTCAATAACTTCCTTATAATTTTTTATAACAACCTCGAATTTTAACCTCCCTCCCCCCTTGCCCTCCGAATTTTGCGTGAAGTTTCAGAACTTGGTGTTTATTATATTTATATTCTCCATGGCATTCTAAGAAAATTTTTCCTTTTGAGTTTTCCAAAATTTTCAAATGTTGGTACTTTAGTTTTCCAAATTCTGTGGAGTGCAAATAAATTTTACTAATATTTGATTATCAAAATTTCACTTCGTTTGCGAAACTGAAGATTTTCGTATTTACGAATGTTTCCAAATATTTTAAAATAATTTATTATTTTTTCGAAGATTTCCAAACTTCCGCGCTTTCGTGAAAAAAGCAAAATTTTCAAGTTCAAAATAACTTTCAACTTGTCTGAATATTTCAAAAATTTTCAAATTTGTGCACAAATTTCGAAATTTTTCTTCAATTCCGAAGTTTAAGAAACCAAAAATCCCGACAAAGGTTTAGGCTTATCAATGACGTTTGTTTTACAAGATAAATATTATTTATATATCCGGTAAAATATTTCTATGCTTGTTATAGATATTTCTATGATTGTTATTTTAATGACTTAAACATATTTTTTTTTGTAATCAAGTGATGTTTTAGAACACTTTGTACCAAAAATCGAAATTCCGAACTTTGTTTCCATCACTTTCGAATAACTGACTTTTTTTCAAGGATTAAGAAAAATTCCGGAAAATAATCATTGCATTTTTCAATTTCAGCGGAGGAATGAAAAGCAAAGGAGGTTGCTGTGGTGCTGCTTTAAGTGCTTTGGCACTGCTGGCTTTTTTGTTTCTCATCAATACAATGCAGGTTATTCAGGATTTCATTATACGAATTTAATACCCTTCTTTTTTTTTACATTTCTTAATAAATAAAAAATTTTTGGAAGCATTTTACAAATAATGAAATTATTGGAAATTTTACGTAAAAATGATACTGATTTATGAATTTTGTATATACAGTTAAAAATGAACTAATTTTGATGTTTTTTTCTCAACTTTTCGATACATTTTATACACTTTGTGAATTACTAAATTTTCTAAACCAGATAATGCAAAATTGTGTATATTTTAATTGAAGATATACTGGAACTTAATAAACTGCACCATCACTTCCAAAATTCAACAAAAATGTTCAATATTTTTTTGCAGTAATGTTTATAAATTTTTAGCAATCCCTGGATGAAAAATTCGCATCAACTACCCCGGACCCAATACCAGATGGCCTCATACTCAAAGACGAGGAGCAACCTTTAGCCCCTCGAGACACGAATAAAAATGATAAAAACGGCAAACAAATTATCTGGAACAGCAATCAACTTAAATTTGCCACTTTGTTAGAACCATTATATAATAACAATCCCACAGTACAAAATTAAATGTATAATTTTCAGTCTAAGAAAAAAAATGTTTTAATATGAGACATTTCCAAGATTTTCGAAAACTTTTATATTATTCAAATATTGGACGATATATTTATTATTCTTTTATACTGAAATAATTCTAGGGAATATTTCCAAAATTGGAAATAGTGTACTTTTTCGAATTTTATTCATATTTTCAAAATTGAGAAACGTGTTCCAAATTCATTAAATATTTTGACATCAAACAATTTTTATAACTTTTTCGAAAAAAGTTGTAAATATCCATGTTTCAAAAATCAAAAACATTGATTCTTAAATTAAAAAAATTTTTGTACATTTTACATACTATTAAAAAATACAAAAGACTGTTGAAAATACTTGTATTTGCATTTTTAAACAGAGTTACGTTATACCTGGAGTGGGGGGGGTTAAAAAAGGAAAAAAATTGCGGCCCCTTATAAGAATAACTATTCTAACACATGTTAGGGAAAAAAATTATCCATTGTGTATACATAAGAAAACAAGTATGTACATTTATTGTGTATTGTGTAATTACATTATTTATTGCTATTATTATTAAAAACTATCAATAATCATCATCATTCTCCCTCAATTGTGACGTCACGAAGAAAGCAGCAATTAACAATTCGTACCTGAATTACACTCCACACGAACGCGTTAAATTAAATTAGCACTCCAAAAAGGTTTGCGTGAAAGACGCATTATATTGTAAAAAAAAAGCAAAAAGTCAAACGACGCAAATTTTCTAAAGCGGTGCAAAATTATCACAGGATACAAAATTTTGTGCGCTTCGTATTTTCAACCGTCGACAATTGGAAGAATGACTCAAAAATTCATCGTTTTTTTTAATCTCAAGTACATTTTTGGTTCTTGAACAAACAATCATAAATAAAAGTGAAATATGTATAATTTCACAATTTTTGGTTTTACGTATTTCGTAAAATAAGAACTTATTTTCTCAGAATGTTGTAATGAATGCAAAAAAAAGTTTCAGTGTGGTCAACAACATCGAGTTGGCGAAATTCGGATTTATGGAAATGTTCGTCAGTCTTAGTCGCGCTCTATCAAATCAATGCATGGAACGGAAGCGACATTTGTTTGTTTTTTGTTTTTTCTGTAATTTAGTCGGCTTTGCGGGGTTTACGTTTTCGCGGATTTGGAGTGTTCGGCAAAGAAGCGCCGTCTTTGTCTTTGTCTTCCGATTTTTCAGATCCTGAATCTTCCTCGTCAACAAGATCATCTTTGACATTTTCCACAATTTCGGGTTTCTTCTTGTTTTGCAACGAGGAGTCTTTTGGTGGGTAAATAAAATCGATGATGCAAACAATCATCTGAAACATTGAAAAAAATTGTGTTAACAAAGAAAAAGTTTTCAAGATCAATAATTACTTTAAAAAATCTATTAATTAATCACATTTTAATTTTTTATTTCATTTACGACCTACTACTAACTAAGAACAAAAGCAACAAAGAATGAAAAATTTCCAATTCAAGAGTTTCCGAAATGTAAAAACTTCCACATTGAAATTTGAAAATTTTAAGAATTGCATTTATCAATCGAAAGACGTCTGTCGGATTTTGAGAAATTGGACTACTCTTATTTTTCCAAGTTCTTACCAAATTTTTCAAAATTTCGTTTTTCATTGCTATTCAGAAACACATTCAAAAGAACAATATGATATTATTTTCATTAATGGAGTTAATACAAAAAAAAATTTTCGGACTGGAATTACAACAAAATAACAAACTTTATCAGTTTGTAGAACAAGTTGCTAATTTTTGTTTGCTCCTGGTAATTTATATATGTTCAACTATTTGATTCAAATTTTCACTAAATAAATTCTTATTTTTTCAGAATTTTGAGAAAATTTTTAAAGTCCATGTTTTCTGGCACTTTTTTCACTAAAAATCAAACTATATGCATATTCCAACATTACTCTCGTTAACGTATCACCCAAAAATTTATAGGATCGAAAATTCAAAAAATTCATCAACTTCATGAATTTTAGTACCAAGTTGCTAATTTATGTTTGCTCATAATAATTTATATTTTTCTAACTAATTGACTGCCAATTTTTACCAGGCCTAAAATGGCTCCAAGAACAATTGTAGTGACAGCAAAGATCAAATAACTTCCCCAAGTTGGCAGTCCGAAATCTTCCATGAGCCTTCCGTGTACACCCTAAAAAATATTAAAAATAATTAATTTGTCAACAGCCTGAAAAATGTAAATTGTATTATCTTCAAACAACACATTTTTCAATCAGCTTATCTTACCTGAATTTTCTTCTTCAAATAACACAAAATAAACAACACATCACAAGATAGAACCATTAATAAAGACGCAAGTGACTAAATTTAATCAAGTGCTTGTTATAAAATTATAAATAAACAAAAATTATACCCTGAGTACTTGAGACATTCGGAATAAATGGCTGATGAAAGACATGATGATGGAAGTGGGACTTTTCCAACTCGGAATCGGATCAACTTTCATCCACGTTTTTTCCGACACGAAATCGACCAGCGAATCTTTGTCCCTTGGACTTTTGTATTGTCGGAAAACCCCATTTTTGACACTGAAATATTACACAAAAAGTTATAACTTTTACTGATTTTACAGGAATCATTTATATTTCATTTTTTGGTTCAATTTAGTTTGAATTTTCATATTCTCAAACATTCCAATATTTGAATGAGCTTTTCAGAACTAATTGTTCATTTTATTTTTCAGTTTCTCAAAATCGCTCGATTTTAAATTTAGGACTCCAACGTCTAAACTTGCATTTTATTTTACAAAATTTCTAAATTTCAGATCTAAATTTCAACAAATGGAAATTGGAAAAAGTGAAATTTAAAAATGATGATGAACAATTTCTACTATGAAGTCCAAAAAAATCTGACATTTCAAACTTTGAAATTTTACTGATTGTTGATATAAAATTACGAAATTCAAAAAAATCTGACTTACCCAATTTAGCAAATGGAAAAATATAAAAGTTATAATTGATTGACATAATTCAAACAATAGCAATATTAAAATTGAATATTGATCAAATACTCAAATAACAAAATGTGCACATGGGAAATATATGGTTCATTTTTGTTTAAAATGACATTTTAAATGAAGTCAGGACACAAGAGAACAAGGATGTTTAACAACTATAAATAAATATAAAAAATATTAATTCCTCTCAGAGTCTCTACACCTAGAATTACATATAAATTAATATACAAGGAAATTTTCATTATGAATGAGTTGAAAAATTCAACATACTGATAAATTGTTGGTAATGCCGTGACCATAAATCGGCCACTCAAACCAGGCGCATCCGTGACATCAATTTTTGCAACTTCAATGTTTAAGTCTTTTTTCCAGGATGCCAAATGTTCCCAGGCTGGCTCCAAACTTTTGCACGCTGGGCACCAAGGGGCATAACTAAAAATATAAACAAATTAATATAAAATAAATCAAATATAATCAAATAAAATTGAGAAAAAAATTAATTTGAAATTTCAAGTACTGGCATATTACAGGAATATTTTTTAACTGGCACTTTTTTATAATTTTCTTTCAATTTTATCAAGATTATCCAACAAAAAAATGACTAATATGTAAAAAATGTTACAAATTCATTAATCTGCCAAACTTTTCTAAAATAATGATAAATAAAAAAAGGACAAATTTTAACAAATAGTATCTGTGACGTAAGTTGATTTTTTACAAACTTGCACGTCAAAAAATAGCAAAATTTGGAACATTTGAAAATAATGGTCCAATTTAAAACTTATCAAAAAAAAAATTATTTCGAACAAAGCCACTTCTCGATTGATTTTTGGAAACTGCAAATTTTCCATTGTAGTGACATAAAGTAGAAGTTGCGAAATTTGTAGTTAAATGAACATAAAAATTAAAGGTTATGTCACTCAATTTGTCAAGATAAATTGTTTTTGACTTAATAATTATTTAAAAAACTGTAAGATAGAGTCACTATGGCCCACTTTTAGTCACCTCAATTTTTTTATCAATAAATTTGAGAAATTCCCCACATAAAAAACAGGTTTACAACATTTTCTTATAAACTCAATTTTTAGGTTACATTTATCACCCGCTCAAATTTCATTTCATTTCAAATCACGAAGCCTGTAAATATACAAAAACCCACAAAACTTTTCCTTCAGCTTGGATGAAAAACAAAATTTCCATAAAATACCCTAAAACTGTCAAAAAAAGTCGTAACAAAAATTGTTTGCTATAAATTTATACTCACAATTCGACCATCCATTCTCCACTCAGCATACGATCCCAATTTTCCTCGTTGAGTTTATCGACTCCATGAACAGTTTGTTGCAAATTTGCATTAATAGCGCAAAACGTGAAAAAAACACAGGAAACGAACAAAAGTACGTTTTTAATGCGCGGCATTTTCGCACTGTAGGGGATTTCGGGGATCGGATTTATGGATGTTGAAAACGGGGGAAAAACATTCGTTGAAGGAGAGAAAACGTCGATTTGTCAACGTTTGTCAACGTGGGGAAAAACGGTAATCGCACTGGTGCAAGTGTATTTACAATAAACAAATTGAACAATCAAACATGCATGTACGTACAAATGCTACATGCAAAGTGCAAACAATATACGCTATGTTTTCATACAAAGAATTATCCGCCATCTTGTTTCGTACAACTTATATGAACGAGAAAGAGAGAAAATAATGATAATACATAGTTGTACTACAAAAACGGTTCTTTGCGCGGATTATCAATTGACCGTTAACGGTCGGAATTGGTCACAATTTCAATTTTTTGTACATTGTGACTCAAAAAGGTCAAATTATCGTTAGAAAAATGAAAATACAGTTGTGTTTTACAAAATTGTTTATGGTAGTGTTTTTTGAGGGTTCGGATCGCGTTTTATTTTTTTTTTTTTTAGGTATATACATTTACCCGGAAACATTTCGTAAATAATGAATTATGAAATTTACCTTGACGGATCAGAAGGAACGTTCCCTTGAGTCCCTTTACAACACGAAAGGAACGCTCGAAAATCGAACAAGAAAGTATGTTTTCGAATATGATCCCGACCACAATACGGAGAAGATTTCACATGTCAGCAACTATCGTTTGATGGATTCATATAGACATATAAAAAATTGTTTATAATGAAATATGAATATACTAATGGACAACAGAATGATTTATCCACACAAAAATACTTTAAAAAGTAAAAAAGGTTGTCGGGCAATACAGGATGGAAATAAGTCTATTGTTTCAACTTACAACAAATACTGATATCAACACAATTCAACCGTCGGTCAGATTTAAATCACATATCCAACTAGTCCCATACAGAAAAGTAACAAAAAGCCTGTCTTTTAAAGACAGTTTTACAAATTCCACGAATAGAACGAAAGTACATTTCAACTTCCATGAAAATGAGCATTATTAACTTAATTTTGATTATTATTTGGATTAAAAAAATGCAGAATTCAGTTCTTGGAGGCTAATTTTCTCACTGAAGAATTAGAATTTGCGAATCATTGGATTCTGATGGAGCTGAAGTTCGTAACGTTACCGGGGAGAAAAAACTGACAACTTTTCATAAATGTCGAATAAAAAATGTTTAAGAGCAATAAATGTTCCAAAAAA
>JAPYZK010001944.1:0-15678 GCA_030522785.1 Platygaster equestris | reverse complement strand
TATGGGCAAATTACCAATTTTTCATATTCTCAAAAAAATTCTTCTTTTCCGAAAAATGTAAAATTTTGAATCAAGTCGGGCAAAAGTCGAAAATATTAGTGAACCCTAAAAATTCTGGAAATTCTCAATTTTTTGAATACTTGGAAAATTCCAAATGTTCTCAAAATTTTTGGGATTTTAATATCGTCCCACAAATTTAAAATCTCCCAACATTTTAAAATAGTCAAAATTTGGAATGAATTACACATTTTTGAATCCACGAAATATTGTAGAATTTCGAAAATCGGCTCACTATTTTCCAACTCACTTAACTTATCAGTGTCCAAATTACAAAATTCTAATCTTCAAATTTTTGGACTTAATTTTCCAATTCGTAAAGATTTCCAAAATGGTCCATTTTGAATTCATAGAATTCTGTATTACAAATTTCTCTTTATTTCAAACTCCAACTTCAAAATCTTCTACTGTTTTAACGACAACAAAAAGAAAAAATTACATCACAAGTGACAAAAATTCCCTCAGTAAATTCCATAAACTCCCAACTAATTAAAAATGAAACGTTGTCATACCTTCAACTTCTACAAACCCAAAGACCATCAATCCCACCCAAACAACCCAATCAAACCCCGAATTTAATCCCACCTAGACCCCAAATAAAACCTTTTTTCCCCAAATCAAACATCTCCCAATTCAATTACTCTCAAACGAGATCGTTACTGCCTCCCCCTTCAAAATTACACACCGACAAACATTCCTCCACGCCAGCGAAAAAATTCCACCGCGAATAAAAGCGAAAAAGATCCGAACGCCGTATCAAGTAGCGGATCGAATTTTATCACCGCCCGAAACCGATTCCTCATTCACGAACTTGACAAATGACCGACAAAACGTTTTCCCGCTCGCTTCATTACGCTTTCGTACCCCCTCCCCAAAATTGTACAAGAAAACGCCAAAGTCACGAAAATGAAATGCGGCGCGATCGCGGAAAATGAGAAAACACAATTCCCTTCCGGTGTAATGTCCCCGGGCTTGAAATCTTTCCCCTGTTTGTGCTTATCCGGGAGCTTTAAAGCTTCATGTGACTTTTTCCCATCTGAAAGTCGAACGTCACTTGCAGGGAATAAGAAAGGAGGGAAAAGGAAAACCGACGAATAAACTAAATATTCCGCCGCGAAAATAAACGTATCGAGTGTCGGGAAAAGCTGCGGCTCCTGGGACACGGTGAGAAAAAGGGCCGAGATTTCGACCCGAAAAAATGTCGACGGATTCGATGGGATTTGTCCTTACAGGAGCGATTCTGGGACAGGGATTTTATTGGGATTTCGGGCCCTTCGAGAGGAACTAAGTAAATGGTGTGTTTCTTTGGTTTTGTGCGTGTGAATCGGTACGCGTGATCGACATTACCAATGTGTGGGGATGGTGAAGAGATTTCGAACGAGAAAATGAATGTGAAAAAAGTTTCGGCTCATGTTTCTCGACTTCAAAAAAGCTCCTGTTATACAATTCTGCCACTTACAACCCTCAGGGGAAAATTCGTACTTTCCACTTTACGAAGGGCAGTGCAGACTTTATTGATCGTTTTTCCTCCTTAGGGTTACAACGAGGGGCGATTCACTCTCCCATAAATGGGAGTCATGGGAGTCGACTCCCACATGACTCCCAATTTGGGAGTCATGATTCCAAAGTTAGGAGTCATGATTCCCAGCGATGTGAAATTTTAAACATGTCAAAACTCGATTACCTGTAATCTTTGAAATTCTCAAAATATTCAAAGTTCTTAGACATTTTCGAAAACTTCGAAATTCCAACACAAAACTCAGAACTTCAGAACTTTATAACTCCTCAAAACTTCACAATTCCATGAAATTATGACATTTCAGAAGCTTTGAAAGTTTCAAGATTTTGAGAATTCCAAAACTTCACAACTTCGAAACTTCAAAATCTTCAAATGGCAAAAATTTTGAAATTTCTTTCCTTAAGAACTCCAAAATACTTGAAAGTATGCGGAATTCCCATCAGAACTTGATAATTTTCAATCTAAAAATTCTAAAATTTCAAAGTTTTTGAACATGCTCAAAAAATTCAAAATTCCAACATTTCAAACACTTGTAAGATTTCCGAAATTTCCAAAACTGCAGAACTTTATAATTCTTCAAAAACCCAAAATTTCAAAGCTTTCTAAATTCCAAAACTTCATTATCTCGAAATTTCAAAGTTTTACAATTTCGAAAATTTTGACATTTCTAGACTTGCAAACTTCAAAATACGTACAAAGTTCACAAATTGCCAAGTTTCCAGACCTTATTTCAAACCCTTGAGTTTCGACTTTCAAAAATGTCAAAATTCAATAATTTTTAATCTCGAAGATTCTAAAACTTTTATACTCCAATATTTTCAGGACTCCTAATATTTCCGAAACGTCAAAATTCCAATTTATTATTCATAACAACATTAAATTGAGGAACCCCGGCTAAAATCTTTGCCTCGGCCCCGCAAAACCTCGGAACGGTCCTGTCTGTGACTCCCATTATGGGAGTCAATGGGAGTCATGGGAATCATGACTCCCAGTTTGATTCCCAAGTTGACTCCCAGAGTGAATCGCCCCTCGGGTTGAAATTTTAAACTTTCCTTCGAAGTCTCAAAAATCTGAACTTTCCCTAAGGTTCTACTTCATATTATAACTTTATTATCAAATTTGTACTTTCAGTGTGCTCTCTTTCGAATGTACATTTCTCATATCATCGACACACGGGTTTTGTCGATCCCAATAATCATCGAATGTAAAATATTTGGAAAATTTGTGGTCATTAGGGCGAATCGCGCGTTGATAAGGTACTCGCGAGGTGCGATCGCGATGCTGGGCACGTACTGGTTTGTGTTTCTGTCGGGTTTGCTGACACCGGTGACGCGGCTCGTCGCTGGAAACGACGCCACGCCAGAGTTCCAGAACAAAGGTAAGCTATTTTTCCAATTGATCGGCGGCTCTCGTGAATTTTCCAACGGCTCCGTTTTTTTCTTTCCATCGGCATTTTATGCAGCGGCACGAGCCCGTGACAATGAGCCGGCAACGCGCCGGGAATTCGCGACGAGCGCGGCGGCTTTTGTTTAAGGCCCCGTTTTGCAGTTGCGAACGGGGGTGATTGGGAAACGAATGTTTTCCAATTCCGTTTGTTGGGATGTAATTGAATGACCGTTTTCGCTGATTTCTGACCTACTGTTCTCAACAAAGACTTTGTTCCTCGTGGTTTCCCTAGTGATTGTAGTTTTTATAAGAATAGGCCAAATTTTTATAAAATCAGTGAATTATTTATTGAAATTAGTTTTTTTATAAGGTCGATTTTATAAAAGTTTTATAAAATTTTTGATTTTTATGAAGTGGTTTTATAAAAACTGTATAAAAAATTTTTTTTATTAAATCTGTCAAAATTTTCATACAATTCATCTGTTCAACTGATGAAAAATGGTATACATTAGCAAAATGACCCAAAAAAGGTTAGATAAATTTTTGCATATTTTTTAAAATGTTAAAAAAATTTTGTTTAAAAAAATTTTGTATAAAACTTTTATCAATCCACTTTATAAAAAATGCAAATTTTATGAAACTTTTATAAAACCGACCTGATGAATATTTTTATAAAAAATTTTTATAAGGTTTTTATAAAAACTAGAATCACTAGGGTTTATTTATTCGTGTGGTCAATTTATTTATAATTATGATGGATTTGATTACTTATGGTTGGTTAATTTATATTATTAACTTTGTGCATGTATTTATGGACGGGAATATTTATAGAGAAAAAAAACATGATTCATGGAGATTTTTCGAAAGATGGAAAAATCTGTAACTCCACTAGTGGGGTTACTCAGATCAAATGACATGTGAGACTAAATTTTCATAATATTAATCATCAATCAAATAATAACCTTTACCAATCATGTATAATGCAGAAAAATGTTTGCCCTTTCGATTAACTACAGATAAATCGTAAGATTATTTCACTTTCTCTAAAAAAATCTTGTTGAGAAAAAAACTGATTGAAGTATCCCCACTCTCCCCTACTGCGTCTTTGAAAAATTTTTTTCCTACGAGACGAGAGTTAAATTTCGTCGGAATTTTTCGAATTTATAAAACTGGAATTCAGAAATTTTGAATGCTGAAGTTTTCAGATGGTCACAATAGAATTTTAGGAATCATTCAATTCTGACTTCATAATTCTTACACTCAGATTGTGAGATTATTCTATTTTCATTTTCACCTCCTTTTATGTTGTAATTAAATTTGCACGAATTATAAATTTCTGAAGATTTACGAATACGATATTCAATCTTTTGATTCTCTTTTTTTGATAACTTTGAAATTTATACATATACATAGAATTGAGAACTCTATACATATATATATATATATATTTTTTTTTTTTTCGATAAAACACTTTTTCAGACAAAAGAATTCTGAAAACTAGAAGATTTTAACCGTACAAATATAAAAAATTTCATAAAAGTAAAGCAAACAACATCTGATGAAAAATTATGAGTGAAAACCGTAACTTAGGATGAATATTTTCCATTGAAGCTGATTGAAGTATGGTGGATAAATAAAATGAGAGAAATAAATTTTGCAATAAACTCGAGTTTACCTAGCTCGCAATTTCCCATTTCCAAAAAAGCAAAAAAGGATTCGAATAACCATATTTTTCATGTTTTACGTACAACAGCTCGTAGATTCGAATAAAAAACATTTTTCATTCCAGTTTTTGACCGTACCAAATTTTACTATATCAAAAAATGGAATGCATCAAAATATTTCAAAAGGTTCATTTTGCGAATTGAAATTTTATTCGTACTCCGTTAATGACTGAAAGTAATGAAGAGATTGAAGTATTTACTTTAGATCAATATTTCTGCCGTGAAATGGAAGAACGCCGTATGTCACTTTTTCCGTAAGGTCTATTTTCTGTAGCATTTTCGTAAAAAAATAAACCTTACAGCGAAAGTGACTTACGGTTTTCTTCCGTTTCACGGCAGATTTGACTTCAGTTACTACATTTTTCATACAGATGAAGCTTCGTTTGATAGCGAACTCGGCATTTTTTGCAGTCAATAGTATTCAATTTTTCTGGAAAATTTTCATCTCGGAAAATTCCGTTCGTTCCGATCTCTCATGTACATTGCTGCATTGACTTTGATTACATTTAATCCAATAATACTTTTTCGGAAGCAATACCGACGCCCCTGGTATTTCATTTCTCTTCCTTTCATCATTATGACCGTAATTATTCGAGCTTTTGAGCTTGCATAGCTCGAATTTTTTCATACGTTTGACTCTCATATTTCTCCAATTTTTTCTGTAATTGAACGCCCGCTTTTGAAGGTTCAAACATCAATAAAAGACTCAAAGTGAAACATTTTTCCACGTGCACACAAATTTTCATATGATTCTATGGATTCAATCTCGAGAAAAAATTGTTTCCAAACATTTGTTCGATTTGAAATCCGAAGATAATTTATCACATCCGGAAGCGGTATGTTCAGAAGACACGTCAAAGTATTTATTCGTTGTATTTTATGTACTACATACCCATTTTTTTTTTTTTCCTTTAGATTATGTTGAGTACCTATTCATTTTACTATAGGATCATTGATATTGTGAGTTGCTGAAAGAAACACGTTATAAATAATTCGAACAAAAAACGTCGACGGTTCGAGCTGTATTCATGAATGATTGAATACAGCATTCAACGATCGAGAAGAATAATCTGGAAGTAGTAAAAAAACTGGAAAACTTCATTATTATGTTGATCACTTTACATTTTCAAGTTTACATTTTTTTTACCTTCCAATTACTACCCCCCCCCCCCCCACACGAAGAAATGATTTTTTAATCATTTCGAAGTACAACTTGTTTCGAATTGAATTTGTAAACCGGAATTCTTTAATGACAGTGATGATACATTTAATCATTCGCAAATTCGGAAAATCAACGTTTGAAAACTGAAGGGTTCATGACTCAAAAATTTGGAAATTCATAAGTAAATTGGAAATTCCACGACAATAAAATTTATAAGGCTGAGAAATCGAAAATTCTGGTCAATTTGAAAAAATTTTGTATCAACTTTAGAATTTTTACTCAATGAATTCAAAAACTTCAAAGTTTCGAAAAATCTAAAATTTCAAAATTATTGATGAAATTCTCGCTAAAAGGTATACGAATTCAGAACTGAAAATTTTCCTTCAATATCAACACATCCAAAATTACGAAGATTCTAAAATTCGGAACTATGCAAAATAAAAATTTGAAAATGCAAAAAAATGGAAATATTTGCATCTTCAGGATTTCAAGTTCAACATTCGAGTATCTAAACATTCAAAAATTTCAGAAACTGAACAATTCAATATTAATCATCCGTGTAAACAATCACTAATCGAAATTCAATAAAGCCATTCATAAAATTCCTCCCAAAGCTCGATAAATCACACATATGCCCCCTAAACCAAAAATGTTCTCCGAAAGTCGAACAATACACCAAGTTCTCGAAAAGATGACCAGAAATTAAAAAGGAACATACGCATACTCCGAAATATCTCTTCCAATATTTCACGAATAAATCAGGCAATTCAAAAATTACACTTCCGAAAGTCGCGTAAAAGTATCTTTCTTTTATCTCTTTCATTCCACATATCCTACATATATTTTCTTTTCGGATGTAACAGGGCACAAAAGAGCGGCTTTTTCTATGCTGGGTTGCCTTTTCATATTCGCGGTGACAAAGGCGATTGATGCGGAGGGATGCGGTTTCAATCTGACCTTGTCCCCGGCTACGGCTGGAGCCGGCTCGGATTGAAACAAGCGTATTTACTCGGGGAATCGCGGAGCCAGCGCCAGGTGCAGCTTGAATCAAGAATAAGCCTCGACTGGGTCGTTTCAGTCCCGACGCCAGGCGAGCAAAAAAGCTCCCCGTAATGACGTCGAGTCGTACGTTTAATTGTTTCGGGACCGAAATAGGATTGTTCAACTTTATACCGCCGACGAATTCACTTGTCTCCGAAATGAAGGGTGATCGAGAATCTCTGGCGGAACATACATACACTTTTGGAATAAATTAGGGGAAATTATTTGTCCAAAAATGACCAAAGAAGAAAAATGACCGGAGATTAAAGGCAGAAATTGCAGGAATAATCTAAATAATGTTATAAGTTTGAAAAATAATAACAAATCGCAGCAATAATTCCCTCCAAATTTTGAAAACTGATTAAAAAGCCTTCGTAATCATGAGGACTGCAGAAAACCCCCAAAAATAATAATGTATGAAAATTCACAAAAGTTACGTCAACTTTCGAAAAATTATAAACGAATTTTCTATACACAGGCACAGGTTATTTTAATTTATTTACCATCTACGAAGTGACGCAACAATGTTGACATCACGATATTTCCCCATACAGTATCACTATTTTCGTAACGACTACGAAGAGATTTTCTGGGTGGCTCGACAAGAAAAAAGATCCACCGGCGAATTAAAAGAGTCGATTAATCACAACTACGAAATCAAACGTGGAAAGCGGCAGAAAAAATTAATTTCATGGGCTCCAGGTATACCGGGATTGGAGCAACCGTTATTTATCTTCCCCTGGATCTAGTATATTTTAATGACTGTTGAAAGGCTAATGGAGTATCTCAGAAATGGGACGCCGTGTTTGCTATGTGAACGAAAAAAGTCAAAACGAAATTAACATGTCAAATTTTATAGATTAATTTGAATATATTTGGCATGCGAAATTTTATTGTTACACGTTCCCATAAACCCGTAGAATTTAATCGTTTCTCCAGCATTGTATTCAAATGGCGAGACCGTAAAAAACTGATTGTTTTTCTCACAATCTTTTTTTCTCGGCAGTCATATAAGCCAGAGACGCTTATTCAGCGATAACTAGCTCCTTTGATGGGCTTAATAATTAAACTTCGTTTGTCAAAACGAATTGTTTGATCCAGAATGTGGCTAATCTACATCCTATTTGCCATGATTTGCGTAATTAAAATTACCATAACGAACTGATCATGCAGAATGCGTAATTAAATAAAATTATCGACGAGTTTGGCTAGATAATACCTTCAATATCATTATCTGGCGAATGCGTTCATCAAACGTAATTAATTAGTAATTACATTTCGTACACTTCGTAACCAGTGAAAAAACAATTTTCCAAGTCACGTGATTCTGAATCTCATTGAAAAATAATTTTTTCACTGTTTGCGAATTATACTTTATTCTGTCTTGAAGTTTGAAACGTTGAATTTTGCATCATTCAAGATTGTAACATTTCTCATTCTGCCATTATTCCTTGCAAGCATGAGAATAAAGGGATGAAATATCAATTGCAATTACGACTCAACCTTTGAAGTAATTTCCAAGTAATTTCCCGCGGCTTTTGCGCAATTGTACGTATTCCATAACAATGCTTGCTTCGATAACGTCGAATTCACAATCAGAATGGAGCAGACGCGTGGCATTGTACTTGTACGCATATTAGTGCACGAGAAACCAGAGATAAGCTGTAACGCTTTGAATCATTACTCAAGTCAAGTCCTAATTGGTTGTCTCTGAACATGTCCTTTTCTCTTCCGCATTATGTCTCGGCACATCTATTTGTCTGGGTATCGGGCTACAGCACCCCTCCCAAATCTGTTTCTTAGTTCACGTATTACGCTATTATATTATCAAGATTGATCTGACATCATAAATAGACTTGAATTTGAAGAAAATTATCCATCGAAGACGATGATTTCTCATTTTAATTCGAGAGTGAAATTCAACTTTGTAAAAAAACATGAAATGACTTCAGTCGATAGTTTACTGTAGTTGAAGAAGTCGAATCAATACCATTGTATTTAAAGGATTGATATTATGGCTTAAATGTATAAAAATACTAAAATCGAGAATTTTCTGTCAATGAAGGACTTTGATCGAGAAGTCACTGTATTTAAATGACTTTAATTGGAAGTCTACTGTGAATGTATGTCTTCCATCGAGAGTTTACAATGCTTCACCAGTAATAATAATAATAATGTTTATTCAGGTGTAAAATTTGTAATTTGTCCGTGGGCCTGAAATTACGAATTAAAGTTATTTACGTTATTTACGTCGTACATAGTACATAATTATCTCGTTTTATCGAATTTCCCTGGTATAGAACTATTTCTCTGTTTTTATAATTTTGTCCACTTCCTTATCGTTTAAATTTATTAGCCATTCCTTAATCAATAATTTATGGTTTTTTGGACGATTTTCTTCACATTCAATTCCGGCCGGTAGTGCGTTAAAAATTTTTAACTCCGAATAACAAAAAGATTTGCGATAAATTTCTTTTTTTGTTATTGGTAATCTGAAATTGCTATTCCTATAACCTTTACTAACTAAATCAGAGTATTGTTCACGCAAATGAAAACTTCGAAAATTTGAAAATTGAAATTGAAAATTTCGAAACCAGCGTATTTGAAGAATAATTGGATAAACTTCGAGTCGATGCTCATTAATTACTGAACCCACATCGACGGAAAGTTAATTATCTGAAGCCCGCAACATTTCTTTTCCTCTCGAGAAAATGAAATTTTTTCTCCCGTTGAATTAATTAGCACTCGCGAGTCGGAAAATGCGCCGAGATTTTCCATAATTTACCATTCCAACTTCTCCAAGCACAAAAGTTGCATAATTACAGTATCATTGTTGGAAAGAAATTCCAGATACAGCTATTGCCAAGACCGCGTTCCAAAATCAGACGACCGTGCCGACATTATCGGTAAATCTCAATTGAGCGCATTTCGATAAAAATCTAGGGCTGATGCTGAAGCGCAGCAAAAAACGTCAGCAATTTTTCAACGGGAATCGAAACACGGGGAGTCGCATTAAAATTACAGTGCGATACCAATCAAAATTGGAGTGAAATTCTATCATTTTGGAAGGACCCACGATATTTGAACATTCTTGGAAGTTGATCTTCAAGATGCAATTAACTTGGAAAGCGCGGGGGATAAATTGAGCGAATTAATTGCGTGTCACGATGTGTTACAAGTTCGCGACATGCAAAAGTCCAGCGATTAAATTCGATTAATTTATTCCATTCACGCCAATTACAAGGCTGGGCTTAATTGAAAGCGGTGGATCTTTTCGGCGAACGCGAGAAGTTTTAATTTGATCCGAGAGAGTAAAGACGCCACGGAAATGACGCGAAGTTCTTTTGAGTCATACAAGATCCTGAATGATGATGATTTTAATTTTTTACACGAGATATTATTTATTGTTTGTTTTTTGGACGAATAAATGTGAACGTTTTCAGTTAGCGATTTACAAATATAGGGACTGAAAACAGTAAGACTTCGAGCTGGAATTTTGAAGGTACGAACATTTTCAGTGATTAGATAAGTTTGGATTTTGGAAAATTTTTGAATCCAAACACTTTAGAGTTTGAGAACTTGGAAATTTTAATGTTATGGGGTTTTGGAACCACAGAATTCGAATTTTAAAATCCAGTATCCATGTTCGGAAATGATAATACTATTTTAAATTTTACAATCTGAACTTTGAATTCGGAATTTCGAAATTCTGGATCCAATGATAAAAAAAATTCCAAAAGCTGGAATTCCAAAAAATGTTTACGTAACAAAAATCTGAAAATTCAAAAAGTAGATCACATAGAAGCTCTTTAATTTCAAAATTTGAAAATTATATAGAATTATAAAAACACTGTCAACAACACTCGAAAATTCTAATTATTTTGAAAATCTGAAATTCGAAATTCAAATACCTACAATTTCCGGAATTTAAATACATAAATTTGAAATATCTCCGGTAGAAAACCAAAAAATCAGAAGATGAGTCCACAAAATTTTTTATTCCGACACAGAAGTGCAAAAACTTAGAATTCTGAAAATTCAGCGATCTAAAATCAGTCGGTGTTTTTTAAAACTTCTGATAATGAACGAAAATCTCCGCAGATTATTAAAAATTTTGGAGTCAATTTTCTAAGTTTCTCATAATTTGAAGTAAAATAAAAAATACTTTAATAATCGACTGACCCCCCCCCCCCCACCCTCCCACCCCAAATCGTTATGTAATAATAAACATCCGTATTTTTCGATTAGAACCTCAATTCGCAAAAAAAAAACGATCTTTCCACAAACATAAAATCCATAAGTAAACCCAGTGGAAAAAATTACCCTCGTTTACATGTTATCTCAAAATTTCTTCCGTAAACAAGTTAAGTAAAATTCACGTTCGAAGTAACTCTCTAAAAATACGAATTCGCAAAAGCACCGATGAAGTGGCGTGGAAAAATTTATGTCAAGCTCGTTGACGATTAATAAACACGGCAAAAAGCTCAATTCATATCTAAAGCGCCAGAATTTTTGCGTTTCTATTTCCAGCGACGAGTGATTTGCTTTAAATATCTCGGAACGTCGTTGACACTTCGGGAGCGCATTCCAAGGTGCTGCTCTCAAAGACCAAATCAGAAAACGCAAGAATTACTTGAAAAAGAGCTAAAGAGCTCACAACTCGATTCAAAAAATCTCGCAACTCGAAAGCTCCATAATTACGAGCTTTTTCCGCCGTATCCCAAATTACTTCCATTTCCTTGGATAAAATCAAAAAAGCATTTCCTGGAGGTTTCGGGAAAACTGGAAAAACCGGGAATGAATTGCGGCTACTTTTTTCGCAGGGTACGTTTTATGTGTCAAATAAAAACAACGTCACGAGATTTCACTCGGTTGTATCGCTATGTCACTTGATAGTAATCTAGAGTTAAAGAAGAGTGCAGTGATCAAGTAAAGTGCAGTTTTCAATTTCATTGGTGTCTGGAGATTTTAGCGAAACAGTAGAGAAACGTCAACGAAGGTCGTAAAAAACAGTGGGAATATTGACGAGAGAGCGAACTGCCCATTAGTTGGATTAACTGTCAGGTTTTTTTTAATGCTTCGTTGATTCTGCGAAAAAATGACTCGTAGCCTGGTGCATACATAACTTTTGGACGCATCTCCAAATGTGTCGTAACTGGAAGCGCTCAGGGTGTTGACAAATTAACAGAGAGTGAGTTACGTCCGGTGCTTTTTTTCATTTCGAAGGATCGCCGAATCGACGTTCTGTGCTTTTTGTTCGAATGTTTTCAAACTATCGTGTACCCGGAATTTCAATGGCAAATCCACTGGTTGTTAAACACAGTTAGCCCGAGTCGAAATTTAGAACGTACATTAATAGTTTCTGAACAGATTTGAACGGATTTAAGGCGTTCAGAGCGATTTAAACGGTGATGGCCAAGTCGGACTTAAAGCTGTTTTGACTGGGAAGTAAAAAATTTTAAATAGGATTTAAACGTATTTTGACGGACGTAATTCCAACATCTTATTTTGAAGCGAAATTAAAAATTTTGGAAATTATGAAGATATTCCGAATTTTTTTAATTTCTAAAATTTGCGGAAGTCCCGAAATGTTTGACGATTTTTTGAACTCAATAAAATTTCCAAGATAATTTTCTGCATCATCCAACATTTCAAAAATAAAAAATTCGCCGATTTCTGGAAATATGAAGGTTACCAGGATTTTTTGAATTTTCAAAATTTTCAAAACGTCTGCATTTCTAAATTTTTCAAATTTACCAAAATATCCGCAAATTTGTCGGGATTTTTGTAGTTTTTTTATTGTTAAAAATTTTAGAATATTCAAAATTTTTATTAACTCTTGGAATTGCCAAAATTCTAAAAATTTTCGGAATTTACACAGTAATTAAAATGTCTGGAATTCTTAGGCTCCGCAAACATGAAAACTCTCAGAATTTGCATAATTTTCTAGAATTTTAGAATTTCTAGAATGTTCTAAATTCAATAAAAAATAAAAATTCCAAAGTTACCAGAATTATCGAAATATCTCGAATTTTCAAAACGTCTGAATTTCCGAATCTTTGAAATTTATCAACATATTTACACATTTTTCTGGATCTTCAAATTTTTTTTTGATTTTTCAAAATTTTATAATGTTTGCTCAAAATTTTCATAAATCTCGGGACCGCCAAAATTCTGAAAATTTTTAGAATTCACATAGTCATCGAAGTTCCTGAAATTCTTAAATCGATTCTCCCTAAATTTCCCAAAATCTGAGAATTTTTGGAATTATCTAAATTCAATAAAATGTTTAAGATTTTCGAAATGTCTGAAATTCAAAAATATAGCTGATTTTCGAAATTTTGTAAGTGTCCATATTTTTGAAAATGTATTTTCTAAATTTCTGGAATACTTTAAATTTTGTAACTCTAAAAATTATAATAAAATATCAAAAATTACTGGAGAGGGGCGGGGGGTAGGAGTATATCCGTTTAAAACCGCGTAAACGACGTCTTAAATTGGAACGGATTTAAAACGGCCAAGCGGAAAATACAGTAATAAGAACCCGTTTCGCCGCTTTAAGTCCGCGTTAATAAGACGGCTTTAAAACGGAATAAAGCGGAAATTTTTCGCTTTAGTTCGTTTTAAAAACGTTTTGGATTTCGACTCGGGGTTACTTTTCGTCGATACGAAAAAAAGTAACCGTAACCGTCACGTCGTTACCGCATTACTTCCGGAGTTCGCAAACAGCTAACGAGTATTTCACGTTTACTTCCGAGTATTTCACGTTTACTTCCGAATTATTACTCCAAAATGTCATGCTCTCCGAAACGCTTGTTTGCCCATGGGACGTTGGTATCTTCTGCTTTCAAGTTATCAGCCTCGCCCCATCCCATTAACTCATTTGGAAACAATCTACGGCGGCAGCAGCGGCACCCTCCGAGACAAGCGCGACGTTTGCTTTACGTTCCGCGTCATATTCATTTATATCAGCGAAACATTTCGGATACGTAAGCCAAGCCCCCAGTTGACCGACAAGCACGGAAATCGTATCCCGCGGCAACATCGCGGCATGCGAAAATAGTTTAACCCGGCGTGGAACTTTGGCACGATTCTACGCGAAGTTGAATGAAACCTTACGTTACGGACCACGTCAAAGAGCGTGTTATTATAATTATAGGTCAACGGATAATAATAGTCCGAAGGTATAGCTGAACAGTTCTGGAGCTTCTTCCGAATTCTTCGGTTACGGAAATTCCTTTCGAATTTTCAGGACCATCCCTCGATTTTTGAGGGTTGAGCATCAATTCGAACAGAAATTAAGAAATTAAAAATTTTTTTGAGGGGGGGGGGCGTACTTTCAAAAATGAGATGTGAATTCAAATTTTTGAATTCCTCTAATTACTTGATTTTTATTTCGAAAATAAAAATATCTGCATTTCGAGACTTGATTTCAGGTTTTTCGAAACTTTTTTACCCTGGAATTTTGACATTTTGACAACTGCCCGGAAATTGGACAAAAAGTCAGGATTCGTGAATTTTTAAACATCCGCTTTGAATAATTAAAACGTTTACAATTGACACATTTCGAAAAATGTATCACTTTCAGAATCAGTTCTGAGTAATTATAGAACTCGTGAAGATTTCGAAACATCCCATTTCCAAAATACATTTGAGACGCGTCAAAATCAGTCACATGTAATTAATGCGACGAATATAGAGCGTCAATGGGAAGAAAGTTTTCGTTAAAAATAAAGCGTGCAAGGATTAAATTTGAAATTTGAATAAATTTTCTGTTTTTCCCTTAATGTGATGAACAATTTTACCGAACTGTGCAAGTTGACAAAAATCAAGATAACGAACATTCGAAAATTCGTAGTCATCTACACTTATGAACAAAAAACATCGAAAACCATAACAGATCATTTTTCAATTTTATTGCTCGTCAGTCCCGAATAAAAACTACGCTCATGATGGCCGCAAAAACCCTGTTTTATCCACCATAAATTATTGAGCAGCAAGTGTGAACAGCGTCGACTTTGAGCAGCTTTTTCAAGCCGCAAAAAAGTGGTCGCCCGAAAAAGATCATTGCATGCATGAAAGAGAAGGAGAGAAAATGTGGGACAAGAGAAGATATCTGATATGCACGGACGGAGAAGAGTGCGAGGAGGAATCATAACACTCGGATTTACATAACAATTCCACAATCAGCATTTGCCAGTCGCATTTGTCACTGGCGCTTACGATAATAATTTTGCATCCGAAGGAATATAATACGATTGAGTGTAACGTAATGTACGAAGATCCTTATGCTTTCTGTCGCGCTTGCTGAGCGATAAGAATATTGATATTTGATCGAATATGATTTTTTCGATATTTGTAAATTTTGTTAATTCACCAACAATTGCGCAAGAATCTTTAAATGTGTAAAATATCCGAAAAACGTTTATAAAACGATTCTCGATCAACATCCATCTAAAATTACAAGTTACGCGAAATAAGCTACCATTAAACTCGATTTAAATTTCACCTGCAGCGTACACATTCAACTTCGTGTACGAATATCATATTCACTACGTGTAATAAATAAGTGCTCTGACCGACCAAGAATATATTCATGAAGACAGCTTCAGGTGCCGTAATCACTGCGTTGCAAGAGCAGTGTCATTACTCTTTCATCACCATTTCATTTCCGTTTTTCTCTTTGGAGTTTCATCCATTTTATGAATAAAATATAGAAAAAATGCTTTTCTACCGTACAAATATTCCTTCAATTTTCACTGGGTTATAATTCAGAGCTTAAGAGTCTA
>JAPYZK010001943.1:0-25084 GCA_030522785.1 Platygaster equestris | reverse complement strand
AGAATCTCCAGAAATGTTCGAAGTTACTAAATTTTTAAATGCATAAAAAATACCCAAACATTTATAATTCAACGAAAATCCAAAAAAGTTCAAAATTTCTTGAAAGCTCCTCACAGTTTTAAAGTTGCTTACATTTTTTGAAATTGTTGACAAATTTGGATAAATATTCAAGTTTCGGAGCATTTTGAAGTTTGGAAGATGTGAAGTTTTAGAGCTTTTCAAGCTTTGAGGATTTCAGAAGTTGTGGAATTTCGAAGACTGATGAACCTCTGAAGTTTTAGAATTTCGACGTTTTTAATGATGTCAAAGAATTATAGAGTTTTTCTTCGAACTCTAGAGTAACGAACCATATATTTTCATCGATTAAAATTGAAAGTTTCAAAATCAAAATGACAAAATTCAGTAATTTAACAGAAATCTTCATAAAATTTGAAATTCGGCAAAAATCTCAAGAAATGTCCGAAATTACGAAATTTCGAAATCCATCAAAAATCCCAAAAATTTTCTAATTATTCAACAAAAATCCGAAAAAGTTGAAAATTTCTTGAAAGCTTCTAAAATTTTTGAAGTTGCACACATTTTTTCGAAATATCTCATCTATAAAAATTCATTATAGAAACTAAATAATTTTAAAAATTCCTAACAAACATTCTCCTGTAATACTACAATTCCCTAAAATTCCCGAATGATTTCAAAATTTCCCAAAATACTCCGAAAAATGACCAAATCCTGGTATGAATTCTGAAAATTCTACTAAAACTCACAAAATTCAATGTAAATTTTAACATAATTTCGAATTCTTGCAAATGCACTGAAAATTCGAATTTTTTTGAAAAGTCTCAAAAATACCCGAAATTCCGATCGAGTTTTCAAATATGCAAAATTACTGGGAAAAACCGGGACCTTAAAAATGCCTGATATCGATCTACCCCCCCCCCCCCCCCCCCCGTCCCTCTAAAACTGAAGAAAGACCTTCTTAATTTTTGTTTGGGTCAGATAACAAAAGTTCTCGTTTTTCTACAATATTAATCCTCACATTCTAATATAACTATTCCCCGTTTTCGAAAACCCAATTTTTCCTTGTTTTGCGCACGATCAAAATTGTACGACCCCAAAAAATAAACGCGTCAACCGCAATTCCGTCGATAAGCCGACGTCGCCGAAGTGGCAGAGGCGTGACCGCGAAAATATATGAATTCGGTGCAACGGCGTTGAAGATATTGAGGACGATTCAATAAACCCGGCGAAGTGTGGATTTTTCTGATTAGCCGGGAAAGTTGGCCGGCGCGGCGCGCGTGATTGTCCTCCCAAATCAGGCTTAGATTGGCGAGCCTTTGTCTTATTTTCCAAAAGTTTCCTCTTTCTCGGCGCCCCTCGGGCGTTTCTTTCCTTTCGGCTCTTTCTTTCTTCATCCCTCGCGTTCGCGCCGTGCACCCCCCCGAGAGATGCACTCCGCAAGACTTTCAATCGGTGTCATTCGATCGAAGAGGGCGATTTCGTGACTCGCCTACGATACATTCGTCACTGTAAAAGATTGGCGTTTTTTGTTTGCGTGTTTTTTTGGGAAATTTTGGCGGGCGATGCAAAGTATGGAAATTTCGGGGAAATCCAGGCAAATTTTTTCTAATTCAACAATTCATTTTTGCCATGTTTATGGTTTTTACGGTGGTCGAAAATTACAAATTTGACAAAATTGAAAATTCAAGAAAACGAATTCATTTTTAAATTCTGTCTTTTTTTTTTTTTTTTGCTAAACTCAATTTTCCAGAATTATTAACGTAATTTATTTATTTAATTTTTTGTTGTTTTGACAGTTTATCGTGGCTGATTGAAATGGTAAAAGTTATTTCGATCAGGGAATTGGTAGAAAATTATTCGAATTCGAGAAAAATCAAGGCATTTTTCAGAATAGGAATTTTTTTAGAATTTTCAGTGTTTTCTTGTTTTTGTCGTGAAGTTTTTTTAACTGAAATTTGAGTGTTTTCGAGATCTGGAATTTTGGCGATTTGTAAAACTGTGAGGATTTCGAAATTGTGTTGATTCGAGAGAATTTAATTATTTTTAAAATCTAGAAAATTTGAGTAAAATCTAGGGTAGTCGAGAGGAACTAAAAAACGGAGGATTTTTTTAATCATTAAGATATATCAGGGAATTCAATGACAATGAATTTATAGAAAAATAAGGGAATTTTTTAGATGCGATTTTCCGTTTTGTATCGTGAGTTTTTTAAATCGAAATTTTAGTATTTTAGAAATATGGAAGTTGGGCGATTTGCACAACTACAATATGATGATTTTTGAGATTTTGAAAATATTACAATTCTAGAAAATTTAATGATTTTCAAAACACAGAAAATTTTAGTATAATTTAAGGTGGTCAGAAAAAACAGGAAATCAGGGAATTTTATAAATTTTGAAGAAATCTGAGAATTATATGAATTTTTAGAAAAATCAGGAAATTTTTTAAAATTGAAATCGAGTGGTCTCAAATTTTTTACGTGATTTTTTATTTTTATCATACCTTTTTTTTAAATTGAAATTTGAGAATAATTTTTAAAATCTTTGATGTAGGCGATTTGCACTATCACTTCATTCAAAAATATTTTTTTATAAATATAAACATCTTTCTGAAGTTTCCGGAATTTCTTAACAATTATATTTATTTTTCCGACAATATATTGATGGATTTTACTCACAATCAGACAATTCATCATTAATAAATCAACAATATCTATCATCAATATATCAATATAAAATAAGTAAATTTTCCCGAATTCACGACTTGTAGATATCGATCAAATATTCGACAATCGGTAGACCCTAAAAATGTTTCATAACATTTCACTCAGTATGTTTTTTTTGTTTTTGTTTTTCTTAACATTCCAACAGATATGAAGCACGAAAATTCAAAACTTAAAAAATCCTATTTCAATAAGGGTCAATTTTTCACGTATTTAAACACGAAAATGACCCTTATTTCAACGACACTTGTCAAGTTTTGAATTTCCGTGCTTCATGTCCCACAATAATATCAATATTCAATTAATTACTAAATTCCAATACCTTAAACCTTGTTTATTTCTCCCTTAAAGTTGATCAAACATCCGAATAGTTTATTTTTTGTCGGATAAAAATGAATGGACGTTGAAAAATGGCGCGCTTTACTCGGGATTTTCACGCGGTGTTAATGTAGCTCCTGTGGGATGACAACCCGCGTATCAAACCGGGCTTCTTTTTTATGTACAAAACTCTTACATTTTCCCTCGGCTCTTAAATTTCCATTACAACATCTGCGCCCGACGACTTTATCATTCACTCTTGCCCTAATGAGCTTTACTTTTGCCAACTTGCTTTTTTAATTATTGCGCTTACGTGATTGTTTTCCGAGATTTTTGCTCTCTGGAGCAAACGTTTTTTTAATGCCAGGATTTATGAGTTTTGCAATGATTTAAGATTTTTCTGATAAGAACTCGAGCGATTAATTATCTGTCGGGCAGTTTTCGCCTTTCTTGATTTTTATTATTTATTTTTCGATATTATGAACGTAGATGCCTTTACGAGATTCTTTCAGAAAATTGGTTAATTTTGGACTTTTTCCGAATAATTTGTGTAGAGACATTGATGATTTCTTATGTTTGAATTTTTAGATGTTTATTTTATATCAAATTCAAAAAGAAAAGATGATTTATTTTGAAGTATGATAAACATAGAATGTTGAAAAAAATTACACGATTTTCAATGTTTTTAAGGCAATTTTTGTTGTTGAAATTAGTTATTTAGATCGTATGATTTTTTGATTGTTAATTTTTTTTTAAACTAAAGAAGACAAGACTTTATGTAAAATGAATAAAAATATAATTTTTGTATGAAATTACTTAATCTTCTATGTTTTTTCACTACTTTTGTTAGTTGACATCAATTATTTATATCGTTTGATTTTTTTTATTTTCTATTAGATTATAATTGCATTTTGATGACTGTTAAAAAATAGTGAAGTGTTTAAAGTGTGAATTTTTACCCCAAGCATATTGACAGTTTCCGGAGGGATTCATGAATCTCTGATAAAAAACGAGCGTTTATAAATTCAGTCATTTCTCGGTTCAGGCGCTTTTTCTGCCGTGGAAAATTACACTTTCATGTGATTTTTTTTCCTTTTCCAACGTCAAAATGTCATGTAAAATTTTTTCTGACGGTTTGATCATACACTTTTCGATATGATTGACAAATTTGTTGAAGAATTTTTAATGTCATCGCTATTTGATGTAATTTATGACGAAATTATTATAATACTTTAAGTTTCCGAATTGGACTTCCAACTCCAAGTTTTGGAAGTCAATTCTAAACTCGAAGTTTCGGAATGAAACTTCAAATTAGATTTCTAACATAAACTTAAAGTTGAAAGATCAGTTCCTGAACCTTAAATAAAAAGTAGAATTTTCAAACCGTACGATTGAAATAACTTCCGAAACTTCAAGTTTGACGTAATCGCACATTTCAGGTATTTATTGAATCTTCTTTCCAATAATTATCGATAATTTTCCGTCTAAATTGATAATATCGATAATCATCGAATATTTTTCTACCACCATCTCATAAGTTATACAAACCATACACAACCATACATATGATCATCTACGCACATTACCCAAAAAAACTAGAAAAAACCGCAAAAAGCTCTCCGAAAATAGTGCCGTTTTTCATCTCCCATTCGGAAACTCGGTATAGGTAACTATTAAAACGCGCGCACGTATTATATTTCCGTCGACTAGAAATAGCAGTCGCCGGCGGCGCACATGCGGTGCCCCCGCAGTGGTCCCCGAAAGTCTCCCAGGACGGTCCGGTCCCATATGGTCCGCACGCGGAATCAAAAGCCACATGCAGATATCCTACCAGCGATGATAAAACCCGTACCGATCGCCAACGGAAAATCCCCTTTCGCCAAGTCCAAAATAGTCGTATTCCTACGACTCCCGATTTAACTTCTCCGATTACGCGATTTATTTCCGGATGCTTTCCGTCACTACTTCCCCAAGTTCGTTCAACCGAGGTCATGCGACAAGCGAAAAAACCATCAATTATTAAGAGAAAATTTTTGAAATTTTGGAATGTACGACAGTTTGGCCAGAGTTGAAGGCTGAAGGTCAAAATCAGCTATGTAACTATTTCCTTAAGGTTCTGTTTCTTTTGAAATTTCTTGGGAATGTGAACCTTATGGGAATTGCGGGTATTGAACGTCAGGTCTGAGTTTATTGAAAAATGGGAAAGATGTTGAACTTTTTGGGAGTAGGGAGCATTTTAATTACGAAAAAGTACTTCCTTTATTGGAGAAACTCTTAAATTGAAGGTTATTTGGCACAATGTTGACCTCTCATAAGGATATCACGTGATGTTTGAAATAATTCTCAAGTTGAGAGTTTGATTCTCAAGTTGAGAGTTCAACACGTAAATTTCTGAGGAATCACTTGACCTTTGTGAACATCGTATACCAGCTGCGTCAGTTTCTCGAAAATATTTTATTACAAAGAATTGTAGCACGAAATTGTTACAAAAACATGTTTTTTTTTAGAATCAGAGAATTCATACGATATGAGAGTTATTTATGTGAGGGTTAACTGTTAGAAGGCTAGGAGAAGTGCCAATTTTGTGATCGTAGGGAGTAATTGAACCGCGAAAAATTAGTTTCCTTGTCGAAAAAACTCAAATTGACGTTTGTTGATGTTCCAAATAACACTTAAGTTGAGAGTTTAGCACCAAGTTGAGCATTTGATCCCCAAGTTGAAAGTTCAACCCCTAAATTTCTGACGAAACACTTGTCCTCTGTGAACATCTTTTACCAATTGCGTCAGTCCCACGAAAATATTATTCTACACAAGTTTGTTTATAGAAAATTGTGACAAGAACAAAATTTTTCAGAATCAGAAAAATCTTACGATATGAGAGTTATTTCAGTGACGGCAAACTATCAGAAAGATACCAAAAGTGCCAACCTTTTGGTCGTGGGAAGTAATTAAACCGCGAAAACTTAATTTCCTCGTCAAAAAAACTCAAATTGACCGTTACTTGGGACTTTGAGGTGACGTCACAATGTTAAATTCTCATAGTGACGTCACGTGATAATTTAAATAACCCTCAAGTTGAGAGTTTAATCCTCAAGTTGAGCCTTCAACCCCCAAATTGAACTTCAACCCCCGAATTTCTGACGAATGACTTGACCTGTGCACATCGTACACCAATTGCGTCAGTCCTTCGAAAATTTTGTTTCACAAAATGCTGTTATCCAAAATTGTGACAAGAACAAAATTTTTTTAGAATCATAGAATTCATACGATATAAGGGTTACTTCAATAAGGGCTGACTATCGGAAGGATACCAGAGGTGCCAACCTTTTGTTCGTAGGAAGTAATTAAACCCCCCAAAATTAGTTTCCTTTTGAAAAAAAATTAAATGAAGAGTTATCTGGGACTCTGAGGTGTCTTAACAATGTTAACTGCCCTCAAGTTAAAACTTCAACCACTAAGTTGAGAGTTTGATCCTCAAGTTGAATTCTTCAACCCCCAAATTTCTGACAAATCTATATCTGTACACATCGTACTCCAGTTTCATCAGTCCCTTGAAAATATTGTATTACAAAAGGCTGTTACACAAAATTGTGACAAAAAACGAAAACTTTCAAGTTTAGAGAATTCGTACGATACGAGCATTTTTTCATTGGGGGTTAACACTCAATTGTGACTATTTCGATCGCCGCAAAGTAGTAATCTCAGGAGTAGCAGAAGTTTATAATATTCTTCACCAGTATTTCGCACTCGAGGTTATCACTTGTCTTACGTAACACTGGTGTTGTCTCGAAACACCTCTGGTGGAATCGTCGATTTTAGTGAAAAATGGCCACGGGAGGGTCTTAGTCGTTGTTTGGCCGCGGCGCAGCTCCATACTTCTTTACATTCCATACGTATCTATCACTATGGGAAGTAAGGAAGCACGGAACAGTCGCCCGGTCGTCGTCTTCTGGAGGAATAACTGAAGATCGCCGGCCGGCAGCTCGCCTCGCACTGAAGTGCAGGACGGAGGCTTCGCCCTCACGTATGAGCCCTCTAAAAATGGCCGATCCCCCTATTTCTTGGGCCGCTACGTGGGGCATGTAAGCTTACACTTGCGAAGCGGCGGGAGCCGACGGTCCAAATTTGTCTTTATCCGAAAATAGGATGCGCGTTCGGCGCTTCGTGACGGCGCGCGTGTATTCTTGGGGTACATTTTCGCGACGGTATGCGCCGGACTTCATTATCAGTTGGGTCTACGCGGAGGACGGGGGTCCAGGGGGCCTGACACGCGGGAGGTTTTCCGGGAGGTCGCGATGAGGGGGTTGTTTTTTTTCGGGGGTGAGGAAGGAAGGGGTTTTAAGAGGGGGGAACGTCGAAAGGGGGGTGGTAGGGCGACCGGATGACCTCGTATGAAAAATAGGACGGTTAGATGTAGGATTGTGGAAAATGGGGAAGGTGAAAGTTGTTCGAATTTGAGATTCGGAAAATTTTAAAATTAAAGTATGAGTTTTAAAGTCTTGAGAACTAATTAGTTCGATTTCGGAATTTTTGATTCCAGTTTTGAAATATGTGAATGTTGTGACTACATTTTGAACTTTCTGATTTGGGAATTGGGATTTTAGGGTTTGGAAATTGAAGTATGGAATGTAATTAAACCAATAGTGATGAGAAAAATTGATAGCCTAGAAATCGGCACTTGTGAAATTTCATTATTACGGTTGAAAGATGAAAAAATTGGGGAGTAGAACAAATTTAACAACGCAGAAAAAATCAAACAATTTTCAATTTGATAATAATCTAAGAATTTCCAAATTTTTATGTTGAGAATTATGAAATTTGTCGTTAGGAAATTCGAAGAGCAAATTTCGAAGTTTCTGATTTCGTAAATGATGATAGTTTCCCAAATTGACAAATCCAATTGAATAATTCGACAACTAAAAAAGTGGAAAATTTTCAGTCTTAGATTCGACTTTATATCAAAAATTTTTCATTTGTAAAATTCAAAAACTAGAAAACTTGCAGAAAATTTTACTTGTAATTCGTAACTACTAATTTCGATCACGGAATTTTTGAAATTCTGAAACTTTTTAAAATGTTGACAAAATATGTAAAATTATTGAAATTATCGGAATTATTTAAGTTTTCAAAAATGCGGAACTTTTAGGAATTTTTGAATTTGCGTAATTTTTAAATTTAGGAATGTTTTGGAATTATCGAAATTCATTTGATTTTTTCGAATTGTCAGAATTTTCAAAATTATGCAAGTTTCCGAAATTTTCCGAAAATACATATCAACATTTCAGAACCTTCAAAATTTGCAAAACTTGTCAAAATAATCAGAATTTTTCAAAATCTTAGAAATGCCAGCATTTTCGAAATTTTCAAAATTATCAACTTGCTCGGAACTTTTAAAAATTTCGAATTCCTTGAAATTTTCGGAATTCTCAAAATTTACGGAATTCGCAAAATGAACAAAATTTTTGAAATTCTGAAAATCTCCAATAATTGTTGGAATCTGAAAAATTTCGAAAATGATCATCAATATTTTGTAAATGTTAAAAATTTTTTAAATTCTCACATAATAAACATCATTAAAATTTCACAAAGTTGCGTAATTCTCAAAATTTTTGAAATTTTGAATATTTTTTAAATTATCAACAATCTTCAAATTTTTCCAATTTGCTAAATTTTCAACATTTTACAGTTTCTGGAAAAATTTTAAAATATTTAATTTTCTCGAAATTTTCATAATTCTAAAAATTCGCGAAATTTCCAGAATTCTCAAAATTTACGAAATGTTCAAAATAGAGAAAATTTTAAAAATTGTTAGAATCAATAAAAGCAATAAAAATGAATTCCTCAATGAATTTGATTCATCATAGTTGTATTTTCTTGGCTCTCATCAATTTGACTGATAAAACTTCAAAAACAGCGAAAATCCTGATAATTCTGATCTTATCACTCGAAAATTCGTAATTCAAAATCCTATTTTCGCTCTACATTTCATTTCAAGACAATAATTGTTGCATGCTTGAAAGTCGCCCCGATTTCCACGGTCTCTCCTACTGTATTAGTAGGAAAAAAGATTGATCGCCATCCGCGATTTCGCGGCCAACGTCTCGTGTAGGAACGGGCCAAGTGAAGTGCGAAATACGCCCTGGGTCGACGAACCGCGGTTATGACGCTGCCGATAAAATTTTCGGCTTCGTTTTTCCCAAGATATGATATTGCGCATTCGATGATTGGCGGCTCGAGTTCTTGGCGCTTTTGATCGAAAGTTTTTTTTGTCGGGTGCAATCCTGTTTGGAAATAGAATCTTGCTCAAATTCATCTCATTTTGAAGAACTTCAGCAATATTTTTATATTTTGATTCTAGAATTCATGATTCAACTGGTTCGGAAATAGAATCTCACTCAAATTTATTTACTGAATTATTTTGGAGAACTCCAAAAATATTTTTGTACTTTGATACTAGATTTTCAGAATTCGAAGTTTTACTACTCAAATTTGTCGTCATTTTTCGAGTCCAATATTGGAATTTTTAAACGTGCAACTTTTGGTTTTGGACTTGTGAAATTTCGGTTTTTAATTTAGAGATTTTCAATCCTGTCGTACAGAATGTCACTCGAATTCATTTACTAAATTATTTTGGAGAACCTCAAATAGATATTTGTTGTTGTTGTCGATGGAGGGAAAATCCCAAGTCGACGTGAATACCAAGTAGTGTAATGAAGTCGGCCATGGACGTGGGACGCGGGACGAAAAAATAGACTTGTCATTTGTTTAAAGTCTGTGCGAAAAAACTGTGAGCAGGAGTATATTCGCGCGAAACTGTTCAGTTGTAGAGTCATTTTTGCCCGCCGGGCCAAAAGAATTCTATGAGTTTTAGGGCTTTTCCGCACTGCGCATGCGCACTTTCCACTTCGCGTCATCGGCCTCAAGTCGGTCACTTTTGGCATACGTAAATGGGCCAAAAATCTCGCGTTTTGAGTGCGCGTGTTGAAAAAAAATATTTTTATACTTTCATACTAGAATTCAGAATTCCGAATTTCACTACTCAAATTTGTCGTCATTTTTAGAGTACAATATTTGAATTTTCAAACGTGCAACTTTTGGTTTTGTAATTTTTGTAATTCTGTTTTTTTCATTTCGAGACTTTCGGTCGTGTTTTAGTGCCATGCGTATTTTGCTGTCGAAATTGCCGAGGCCGTGGATCGTGGACGAAAAGAAAGACGACGGTTACACGGCCCTCCACCTCGCCGCCCTCAACAATCACGTGGAAGTCGCCGAGCAATTAGCCCGCGCCGGCAAAGCCGATTTGGATTTGCAGAACGTCAATTTGCAGACCGCCCTGCATCTCGCCGTCGAACGACAGCACACGCAAATCGTCCGGGTGAGTGGGCAATGTTTTTCGGGTCGGAGGGCACACTTTTCTGGTCGATTTATCGGGATGGGGATTAATCGGATCTTCTCATTATTTCGGATTGGGTTTCGGAAGTTTTGAAAATTTTTCCGGACTTATGACATCGGGCAAAAAAACGGTTTGCGGTTATTTTGATATGGAAATTTTTCAACTTTCGATGTTTTTTCCTCGATTTTTCTCGATTGTGGAAACTTGAGTTTTTGTTGATTTTTGGGAGAAATTTTGCCGGATAAAATGAAATTTTGTTGGAACGCTGAAATGATTGCAGAAAATTTCCCCACTTTTGGATTTTCTTGAGTTTCTGTATTTCAGTTGATCGATCAAGTTTTTGATAAAATCTACTATTTGATTTTATAATTAATGGATTACAGTTATTTTGATTTCGAAATATCACAATCTTCGATGTTTTTCCTTGATTTTACTCGACTTTTGAAGTTTGAATGTTGTTTTTTGCGAGAAATTCTGCCGAAAATATGGAATTTTGTTGTTACGCTGAAAAAAATGCAGAACATTTACGAATTTTTGGATTTTCGCGACTTTTTGTATTTCAATTGATCGATTAATTTTTTATGGATCTGCTATTTATTTTTAGAATAATTAATGGAATCAGTCTGGTCGATGAGTCGGATCTTCTCATTAATTCGAATTAGATTAACGAATTTGTGAAATTTGTTTCAAACTTATGAATTAGAGCCGAAGAAAACGTTTTGGAATTTTTTTTTTCGAAGTATTCAAACTCTCGATGTTTTTTTCTCGATTTTGCTTGATTTTTGAAGTTTGAATGTTGATTTTTGCGAGCATTTTTTCCGGAAAACATCAAATTTTGTTAGAACGCTGAAACAATTTCAGAACATTTACGAATTTTTGGATTTTTTTAACTCTTTGTATTTTAATTTACTTATTGATTGATTTTTTGATAAATTTTACTATTTAATTTTAAATTAATAGATTAATCTGGTCGATTCATCGGATCTTTTCATTATTTCGAACTTTTTACATTTTTCTCGAATTTATGACTTGAAGCCAAAAAAAAACGTTTTGCAATTTTTTTTTCTCGAAATATTTAAACTTTCGATGTTTTTTACTCGATTTTACTTGATCTTCGAAGTCTGAATGTTGATTTTTGCGAGCATTTTTCCCGGAAAACATCAAATTTTGTTAGAACGCTGAAATAATTGTAGAACATTTACGAATTTTTGGATTTTTATTACTTTTTATATTTTAATGTTCTTATTGATTAATTTTTTTAAATTATTTACTATTTAATTTTAGAATTCATAGCTTAATCCGATCGATTCATCGGATTTTCTCATTATTTCGAATTCAATTTTCGAACTTCTGACATTTTTCTCGAATTTATGACTTGGAGCCAAAAAAACCTTTCGCAATTATTTTTTTTCTCGAAATATTTAAACTGTTGATGTTTTTTTCTCGATTCTGCTTGATTTTTGAAGTTTGAATGTTGATTTTTGCGAGAATTTTTTCCGGAAAACATGAAATTTTTGTGTAACGCTGAAATAATTGCAGAACATTTACGAATTTTTGGATTTTTCCGACTTTTTGTATTTCAATTTACTCACTGATTAATTTTTTGATAAAATTTACTATTTATTGTAATTTTAGAATGAATAGATTAATCTGGTCGATTCATCGGATCTTCTCATTATTTCGAACTTTAAAATTTTTCTCGACCTAGTGACTCGCAGCCAAAAAATTGTTGCAATTATTTTTGTCTCGAAATTTTCACTTTCAATGTTCTTGCCTCGATTTTGCTTGATTTTTGAACTTTCAATATTCATTTTTGCGAGAAATTTTTCCAGAAAACATTGGAGCCTCAGAACACATTCAAAAATCAATTTTTTAGCAACTGTTTCTCAAAAAATTACGTAAAAATTAATTTTAAAGTTTTCAGAGAATGTATTGCAATTCATTCTATTTCCTTTGAAATTGAAAAATTTCATTCAAGTTGATTAATTTGTTCATAAACAAAACGAATTCGTTTATAAAGTTACTGAAAATTTCATTTTACAATTACTTGAGTATAAAAAAAATTTTTTTTTTATCTCGACATTATGACGGTTATTATTATTATTTTTTAAATGTTCCATAAAAAAATGCATAGTCATTTTTCCATGCTAATTTCACGAATTCTGACCCATGCGCGAGACAAAATTGGCAGACCTCAGAAATATATTAAAGGAAAATTAAGCATTCACATCTGTTTTTCGAGAGGCTGTAGTTTCCTTCGGTTTTTTTGTAAAGAAGGAAAAGTAAAAGCCAGGGAAGTTCTGGGTAGACAGGAAATCGGAAAAGCGTGAAAACGTAAAAAAGGCGACAATGTGTTGTCTACATATGGCGGGGAAGTGCCATAAATAATGACCCTTTTAAACGAGACTTGAAGAAATTTGTGGGGAAATGAACCTTTAAAAACGTTGGCTCCCGAAAATTTCCTTTTTTTTTTTCGTTATGCAACAATTTTTATTATAGAAAAAAATTTTTCCGTCGTGTTGAACATTTTGTTTTTCCGCACAATTCGTTGTTATCAACAATTGAACGTAAGGTACTTGGTTTCGCTCAAAATAATTGTTTCAATTTTGATCGGCATTCCATAAATTTAATGGACACATAGATCGATAAAAAATATTTGTATGTACCAAAAGATTGCATCGATCCATCAGTTTTACTTCAAATTCTGTCGTGATCAAACCAATCAAAAGTGATTTCAAAGTTTCGTCCATGAACTTGACAGATTTAAAATCTGAAAATAATTCGTATTACATAAATATGTATGGTGAAATTTTCTAAATTGAACAGTTTTTCCAAAGGTCAACTTTTGAGTCAAATTAAAATGTCAGAAGATTAATTATTGATGAAATTATGAATTCATAATTTGTTCATACAAAATTGTTTGTTATTTGTCAATATTGAACTCTATTACAGTATAAACAACAGCTTTTGATATATTATTTTCCCTGGATTTATGTTTTTGGAGCCGAAAAAACTTTTTCTTATTATTTTTAAAAAACTTCGTAAAAATTTCAAAACTTATTCATCAATATTTTTTCCAAAATCTGTACTTCGAAAAATTCCTTACCGGAGTAATTCGCAGATTCTGTACTTTTTACGATGTTACATTGGAAATTTGGAGTATTTGAAAGATTTATCAATAATGTAGAGGTTTCCGGAAATTTTGACTTGAGCGAAACTCAAATTCATAAGAAAGTAACCATTGGACCGAAGGTCATATTCCAGTAATTCAAGTGTGTTGTTTTGATTGTTGAATTTACCAACTTCTAAATTTCTTAAGAAAGCCATTGCTGAAGTTCTCGAATTTTCGTAGTTAGTGGTGATTTTGCTGGTGTAGTTAACTTTTTCAAGATACTTGATTAGTTTCTTTGTGGCTGGTAGGTTTTTTAGTTGCTGTTCAGTTCTATTGGTCACGTTTTTTGTTGGTGGTATATTTTTGCCCTGTTCTAATTTTGTTAAGTTGATTTTGAAGGCTGAAATATTGAATTTTTGTTGAGTTACGGAAAATCTTGAAGATGCGTAATGAAAATTGAACACCTTTTTTCGATGGTTATCAAATGGTGAAGTTCGATAACTCGAAAATATATTAATATTTTTGCTTTCCCCCACCCCCATTCCACTTTGTAAAATTAGTTTATTTATTATTATTAATAATTAATAATTTATTAATTTACTTTATTATTTATAATAATAATATATATTAATAATATAATATATAATATTAATATATATATTAATTAATAATTTATTATATATAGTTATTATTATTTTTCGTAATTTCTCAAATCTGGAGATAACTTTCGAAAACTTCTCAAACCATCATGAATTTTTCCAATTTAGGAAATCCAAAAAAATTGACTCGAAATCTGTAGACTTCCGGAAATTTCTGGTATTTTTTACTTCCGAAAATTTTCAATTTTTGCAAATGCATAATGACCGAAAATTTTATCGATCGACACCCTGGAAACAAAAAAAAACGGTTTCTCCCAAATTCCATTGAAATTACACCCTCGAATCCAATAAATTTCGTTCCTAGTTACCACCCCACCTGCAATCTCACTTCCCCCGAAAGTCGTGAAAAAAAAAGACTTTTATCTCGGTGAATGTCGGCAAAACGTCACCACGGTGATTTCTCGTTGCGTCGTTTAGTTGCTGGTTCGCGAGGGCGCGAATTTGAACGTGGCGGACAAGGACGGGGACACACCCCTGCACGAGGCGCTGCGGCATCACACCTTATCTCAGCTGCGCCAGTTGCAAGACGTGCAAGACGTCGGACGCCTTCTAATGGGCTTGGGAGCTCAGGGCCAAGATAAGAAAAGCAGCTCCTTCATCGCCTGCTTCCTCGCCGCGCACGGCGCGGATTTGGAGCTGAAAAACAAAAAGGGGCAGACACCCCTGGATCTGTGTCCCGACCCCAATCTCTGCAAGACGCTGACGACTTGTCACAAGGAGAAGGATTCGTGAGTTTTCTTTGATTTCGATAATGTTTGAGTTTAGGTTTATTTTATAAGGGGGTCATTGAAAAATCATGGTAATTAGGACTTGATGACGTTGATTGATCTGGTTTTTGGGCTTACTTTTCAGCATTGATGAGACCCTAGTAATTCTAGTTTTTATAAAAACCTTATACAAAATTTTTATACAAATTTTTGTAAGGTCGGTTTTATCAAAGTTTTATGAAATTTGCATTTTTTATAAAGTGGTTTTATAAAAGTTGTATAAAAAAATGTTTTTTATAAAAATTTTTTTTCAACATTTTAAAAAATATCCAAAAATTTTTCTAACCTTTTTTGGATTATTTTGCTAATGTACATACCATTTTTCATCAGTTCTTGAGGCTCTAGCTCCAATTTCGTTTCGAAAGAAATTTAAAAATTTTTTTGAAGCAGTGGGCTTTGAACTTGCAACCTTTGCATCAGAAATCCGATAGTCAACTTTCTTGTCCATCAAATCTATGTCAGTTTGGATGCTTATTTTCAATTTGAGTTGAGGAATTTTCAAATTCTATAAAATCATATGTTTTTACTTTTTATATCAGGAAAGGTTGTCTATAAAAATATGAAACTTTTCATGAAAATGGCAAAGTTTTTATAAAAATAAAGATTTTATAAGAAAATTTGGAGGCTTTTAATTGTTTTTATAAAAAAACAGATTGAATGTATGAACTTTTAACTGATTTTATGAAAAAAATTTTTTGTATAAAGTTTGTATAAAACCACTTTATAAAAATCGAAAGTTTTATAAAACTTTTATAAAATCAACCTCATAAAAAACGAGTTTTTATAAATAATTCACTGATTTTATGAAAATTTTGCCTTTTTTTATAAAAACTACAATCACTATGGAAGTATGATGAATACCCTAGTGATTGTAATTTTCATAAAAACAGGCCAAATTTTCATACAATCGGTGAATTATTCTTAAAAATTCGTTTTTTCATCGATTTTGTAGAAGTTCTATGAAATTTTCGTTTTTTATAAAGTGGTTTTATAAAAAAAAATTTTTTTTATAACGTGTTTTTTTATAAAAACAATTGAAAGCCTCCAAATTTTCTTATAAAACCATTATTTTTATAAGAACTTCGCGATTTTTATAAAAAGTTTTTTTATAAAAAAACTTTCCTGATATAAGGAATTTCTCTTACAGTAATATTTGATACGTTTTTATTACACAAGGGAATAGAAAATCATGTTCGTAACGTTTTTAGCAATTATAAAACGTAAAAACATAATTTTATAGGATTTGAAAATTCTTCAACTCAAATCGAAAATAAGCTACCAAATTGACATAGATTTCATGGACAAGAAAGTTGACAAGAAAATATTGTATACTGCTATTTTTTACGTAACTTTCGGAAAAATCCGAAAATTTCAATTTTTACAAAATTCTCACGAATTCCCAGAAATTTCCAGAATGCAATCCAATCAAATGAAGATTCTTAAAATTAGTTGCCCAAATTTTCCGAGTTTTACACATTTTTAGCACCGACCATCAAATTGTGCAATAATTTTCCATGTATTGTCCAAAAATACTGGAGGTGTAACAAATATTGGACTTATGTTTCTTATTTTCAAATAATATAAAATCTCAAAAAATATAAAATCAAAATAGTATACAAAAAAACGCTTTTTCTGAACGCAGTCTAATTTTTGATGAATTTCGTACTTCTTGTCGACACCTCCGTTTTCGGGAAATCGGAAAAACTTTAATTAAGAGAACAGCGATTTGCCGGGGAAAGGACGTTTCTCAAACAAGCAATTTCGATTCTAACCAGGCAAGAACTCGATGCGACGACGTTTTCGCCGTCGGTTGACGAGTGCCTCGTCTGCTCGGACAGTAAAAGAGAGGTGCTTTTCGGTTCGTGCGGCCACGTCGCGTGCTGCAATGCCTGCGCCCTGCGCGTCAAGAAGTGCCTCATCTGTCGGGAAAACGTGCTCTCCAGAACCAAAGTATAACGATCTCTCTTTTTTCGTATTTTCCTATTTTTTGTTCGTTTTCTTTTTTCTTGTTTTGTATTTTTCTGTTTGTTAGTTTTTTTTTTAGTTTTCGTATTTTTCGAGAGTTTTTGTTGTCTTCTTCGTATTTTCGTATTTTTTTGTGTGTCTTCTTCTGTTAGTTGGTTTTAAAATTTTTAACCATCTTGAAACTATTGCGAATTTTGGAAATTTTAAGAATTTGGAAAATCCTCCGAATTTATCAAATTTCAAGAAATTATGGGAATTTTAAGCATTCGAAAAATTTTCGAAAGTTCAAGTTTTCAAAACTTCTAAAAATTCTTCAATAAGTCAGAATTAGAAAATTTCAACAATTTAACCTTTCAAAAATTTCTTTAATTTCGAGAATTCAATTAATTTTGAATATTTTATCATAATTTTAAAAATTTCAAGAAATTCAATTGTTTTCGAAATGTTGGTAGGGGAACATGGGGCAAATCGGGGACAGGGGCAAAGCGGGGTATCGTTAATATCTTTTCCGGATTGAGTCAAAATATATTACAAAAATTTGTAACTTCGTTTTGAAACACCCTCGAGCTTTTCCATGCGTATTCATCAGTTTTTATTCAGAAGTGTCGCTGTGACGACGAGTGTCTTTTGTTTTGGTGCATCATTGTAATTTTTGAAGAGTTGAAATACGAAGTACATAATATTGATCTATATTTAAAATAAAGAAGTTTTGTAGCATTTTACAGAGCACTCTCTTGCGCTTCTAACGAGTGTAATTCTTTTCATTTCCAAGCATTATTGTGTTTTTCACGTGTCATAATGAAAAACATGCTCTGGGGGCAAAGCGGGGTAGTGCCCAACGCTAAGCGGTGCATTACCTTACTTCGGCCCGCACAGCAGCAATATTATTTTTCACCGTATTTATCGTAAATAATTATTCATCATCAATAATCGTATTTTTCGTAAGAAAAGCAGCAATTACAAAACCAATTTAAACCGCGAAAAAACTTATTTTCTGTCAGATGTAATTGTTGTATTTTTGTTCAGAAAAAAGCAAGACATGGTTTTTTAACAGCCAGTTGTTTATAAATGATTGAATCAATGAAGAAAAGCAGATTTTTGTTAATGCGAACATAATTATTTCGTGATTGTATAAAGTGTCCCGCTTTGCCCCGTGCAAGGGGAAAATCGGGGTGAAAAAATTTTTTTTCAAAGTCGCTGAAAACAATAACTTGACGTAACAAATTTTGGGAGTAAATAAAGTTTTTTGCTGTGTCAATTTGTACTTAATACAGAGCTCATTGTTTTCTACCATTAATATATCGTTAATAATGCAAAAAAAATCGTTCAACCAAAATGTCCCCGCTTTGCCCCATGTTCCCCTATCGTTCAATCAATCGTTCAATAACGAGCGACAAAATTTTTCCCTCCAAAGTCTATTTTTTGAGTCAAGCACTTTTTGTGGCGACGGAGGATCCTTGACGAGCTTTTTCCGTCGAGAAGAAGACGAAAAAAAAAGAAAAAAAAAATGAGGAAAAGGGAGATGAAAATGGAAAAACGTTTTTCAGATCGACGAATGCGTGGTGTGCTCTGACCGGAAATCCGGAGTCTTGTTCCGGCCGTGCGGACACATGTGCGCCTGCGACAGCTGCGCAGCCCTCATGAAGAAGTGCGTTCAGTGCCGAACGCAGATCCAGCAAATGGTGCCTTTGTCGATGTGCTGCGGCGGCGAAGGCGACGTCACCTACGTCAAAGGCTGCAACATCGCGGCCGGTGGGTTTTCCGCGTTTTCTATTATTCGCGAAAAACAACAATTATATCGATTGTACATATTAGCAGTAGGTCTTTCACCTGTAAAATAGGCGATAATTTTTAGGGGTACTAGATGACATCGTCTGGAAAATAGGAGAGTTCGATCTAAAATTGTGGAAAATGGAAAAATGTGAAAAAAGCGTAGCAATTGAAACGTTTTTTTTTTTAAGCCGCCCTAGTAATTCTAGTTTTTATAAACATTTTTTATAAGATAAAAAATTAAATGAAAGATAAAATATTAAATGAAAATAATAAGATATCATTATTTATTCTTAATTATCATATTAATTAAGAATAAAGTATTCAGTATTCCATCGAAAAATGGTCATTTATAAAATTCAAAAACTCGAAAACTTGCAAAAAATCTCACTCGTAAAACGTAACTACAGATTTCAATCACGAATTCATAAAACATTAAAAAATCTAGCAAAACTGAAAATCCCAAAACGTATTATTTAACGATAATTTTCGGAAGAATTCGTTTCGATTAGACGATTTTCACAGACAGGATCGTCTACTGGAAACGAATCCGTGCATTAACGATTTTTTTCATTCTCGATCACGTGAATTAGTCAAAAAAATGTTATAAACTTTACTGGTACTCCAAAAAGTGAATAAAATCTTGTAGACAAAATCGTCTATTGAATCTGTAGGTCATTGAACAAAAAATTCCGATTTATTATAGTTTATAATTATTAAATTTTGACGTGTATCATAATAAAACTGAAATTTCTGCAGCGCTGAGTGCGTCGGAATGTACGAAAAATGACACTGATGACGAAATATCACCGTCGAATTCGAATTTACTGACTACGGAGACGATTCTTATGAACAACGGCAGTCGAGATACATCACATACTGATATACAGAAGTTGCAACAGCAATTGCAAGATATCAAAGAACAAGTAATTATTAATGCTCGCACGAATATTAATTTTTTTTTAACAATCGGCGAAAAACTTGGAGTTCGTTAAAACTTCGAAATTCTTCAATTCCTCGTTCAAATCTCGAAGTCTGGAAATTCTTAATTTCGAACTTGAAATTTCTCGAGTTCTCAGTTTTCGAGATTTCAGATTCAGAAATGCCAATTAAAACTGTTTAATTTTTTAGTCAACATTCTGTGAGTCGACCAACTGTTTATTTATTTCAATATTTAATAAAAATTGTGTGTGTTATGTGATACGCGGTAGAAGTTTATGTGCAATTATTATAAATATTTGAATCTAGAGGTTTTTGTAAATGCAAAAATTATTCGAATTTCGAAAGTTGAAAAATGTTGTATATTTCAAAAATTCTGATAATTTTCAAAATTTTGTTAATTTTGAAAATTACAAGGAACTTAGAAATTTGAACAATGTCAAAAATTGTAAAAAATAACATTTTTAAAAATTTCAAGAATTTGTATCATTTTGTAATTTTGAAAAACTTTTAAATTCTCGAAATTATTAAAAATTGTAAAGGTTTCGACAATTGTATTTTCATAAATGTTACAAATATTCATCATTCTAAAAATGTTAACAATTTTACATAATTATAAAATCTTGATAATCTCGAAACATTTGAGAATACGTCAAAATTTAAATATTTCGAACATTTTATCATCTTCAAAAATTTTAGTTATTCTGAACATTTCAGTAATTTCGGAAATTGTATTAGCTTTGAGTACTTTATCATCATTTCCAAAAATTCTAGTACTTGAAAAATCTCAAATATCTTCTAAAAATTGTATCCCTCTTTCTCGTGAACATTTTTCATTTTACCCCATACATAACTTCGTGTATGAAGTGTTTCACTTCAAAAGTTGCCGTTGCTGAAATATACTAAAGATACTTTTGTTTTTCCAGACAATGTGCCCAGTCTGCCTGGATCGTCTGAAAAACATGATCTTCCTCTGCGGTCATGGAACATGTCAAATGTGCGGCGACCGAATGTCCGAGTGCCCGATATGCCGCAAAGCCGTCGACAAGCGCATTTTATTATATTAACCCGCCCAAAAGACTGCGTCTCGTTATTCCGACATGAAAAATTCTATGTATAGTTAAACGCGACATGACGAATTGTACATATTAGGAAATCGTGTATTCTGAAATCGATCATGTTCATCATGCATACATATTTATCGCTAGTTATGTACTCCTAGGCCTTTGATAACAAATTATTTTTATTTAAAAACTTCACACGGGTATTCGAACGAAAAATCATTGATTGATTTTGTAATCTCACGAGTATTGTAGAACTAGAGTTGTTACAACTGTAGAAGATTAATTAAGAAAACTGCGAAGTATAATTTTGCATAATACATTTTTAAATCCTTACATTGTTGTTGAACATTATTTACCTCAACCTCGTTTGCAATTCCTTCATATTGAAGGAAAGGGACACAAAAAATTTGGGGTTTAAAAATGCGTTTATTTTGATTTTAAAAACATCTATTTTTCAAACTGTCAGGTGGTCAACTTCCTATAACTTCACAATGTTTCCATTTGCGTGAATAAAAATAAAACAACATTAAAATATAAAAAAACACAAATGTATATGAAAAAATTAGCTTCTAATTTGTTTCAAATTTTCCTCGATTTTACAAAATTTTTCAATTTCAAAAAATACCTCTTCGAAATATTGATGATCCTATTACAAACTCAGGAATCGAGAAAATGTTCACAATTACACATGACCTTGAAAAAATAAGAATACCTCCTACGAACTTTTATGCTCCTGATACAAAGTAAGAAAATTTTTTTCTCTGAAATTTTTGACAAAATATACGAATACCTCCTTCGATGTTCTATGCGTCTGATACAAAATGACAAAAAATTTTCTCGTAAATTTTCAAGAAATTATCGAATACCTTCTCTCATATTCTACGCTCCTGGTACAAAATGACACATTTTTCGGAAATTCTTGACCAAATGAACGAATACCTCCTTTGGACTCGTGTACTCATGTGCTCCTGATACAAAAGTAAAAAGTCGCATCAGGGGCCTATCAAAAACATTTTCGATTTGTCCAGGGCTGTATCTTGGATTTTTGGGGCCCGTGCCAAAAAATTTTTCCAAACGTCCAGGGCCGTGTCATGCATTTTTTAGGCCCGTGTAAACAATTTTTTCTACTTGTCCAGGGCTGTACCATGCATTTTGGGTGCCCGTATCCAACAATGTTTGTTTTCTTCAAGAACTTCAAAGTTCAACACGTGTAACGTTCGACTTGTTTATTTAATAATAAATTCACAATAAAATATCAAATACATCAGTAATGAAAATAATACAGGCGTTTTTTCTCGTAACAAAATTCGTAATATTATTGATAAATTAAGCTGTGTACATCAAAATCGACATTAGGTTATCCGAGTGACAATTAAATTATGATTAGATATTGAAAGTATGTTCCGTTTTTAGCTTTGTTCTTCCGGAGAATCAGATTGTGGCGTTTTTTTGTTACGCGTTATGCGATCCAGTTCGGCTGCCGCGTCATTACGCATCGTTGTTTTGTCTATCATTGGACTACCGTCTGCAAAAAAAAATTTTTTCGTTAAATGTATCATGATTTTACGAATTTATTATTTAAATTGAGAAAAATTAGAAAAATATATACCAGGTTTCAGAGGACTTGCTCCTGAATTTCCCGGTGATCCAGGGCCTCCTGGTGAAGATCCAGTCTTCTTATACAAAAGCGAATTGAAAAAATTGGCCAACACTCCTTCTCCAGAAGGTGTAACTCCAGCTCCTTTGGGGTCCAATTTCTTATTCGGAGATGCCACCTATAAAAAATATATTTTTTTCAGTACCCTTATTTTTCAAAATATGTTTCTTTAGCTAAACAAACTGAAAATTTGTTGTTTTCATGCAAGAAAAAAATTTTTTTTCAACAATAAGAAAAATTCCAAGGACAATACAATTAGGAGTAATTATAAAATTCTAATAAATTATTGAAAATGTTCCAAAATTTACAATGATGATCTAATCAATCTTATATCCTTGAATTTGTCAAAATTCTCGACAATTCTAAATTCAAATAACAATTCTAGAATTAATGATAACATTAATGATAATTTTAAAATTTCAATAGATGATTGCAAAATTTTTACAATTTTAAATGATAAGTAAATCAATGTGATATTATGGAATTTTGAAAAACTCTCTAAAATTCTGATTAATAATTATAATATGATATATAATATTCATATAATTATATTAATTATATATTACATTGTTATATCATGTTTTGTTATTATTATTATATTCGTATTATTATTATTATTATTATTATTATTATTATATTATTTTGTATTATATTAATTAATATATACAATATTAATTCTGATTAATAATTATAATACTAATAATAAATTTATTAAGAATTATGCAGTACTAACAAATTATTGAAAATTTTTCAGATTCACAATAATAAGCGAATCAACCGAAAATTCTTGTATTTGTTACAATTCTATCCTCTTCGATTTTGAATTCTAATAAGAATTCTAGAACTAATAATAAGGTTAATAATAATTTCAAAATTCTAAAAAACTATTAAAAATTTTTCGGAATTTACAATGGTGAGTGAAATCATTCAAAATTCCTTAAATTTTGATCGAAAAATTCTCTAAAATCCCTACAATTCTCAGCAATTCTGAAAAATTCAGAAACACTCGAATTTTTTACAAGTTTACATAATATTCAGTCTTAAATTTATGACGTATTTCATTCATGAACAAATATTCTAAATGATACGCAAAACTGAGTTAATGATGCAAAGTAAAATTAAATTAAAAACAAAATGAAGGTAAATGAATGCGGCAAAAATTCCCCGTCGTCGCAGCATGCACTCGGCCCAACATTCAGAGCATGCCGATATTGAAGTAAATTTAACCTGCATAATTGGCCCAATGCTTGCCTGATTCCGCGTGGTCGGGGAACGAGTTGGGTCTTTCGGGCCCACTAGCGCGGCCTGCTGCCTCGCCAAAAATGCCTGTTCCTCTTCTGCCTGAATTTCCACCTCTTTCGCGATACTCTGAAAATGTTGTATACGTTTTTAAATGTATACGCCTCAGTGCAATAAATAAAATAAAAGTTATATATAAGTTATTATAAATAAATAAAGTGCTCAGGCCTGAAAAACCTTTTTATTGCCTTCAGTGTATAAAGTATCGTATGTGCCAAAAGGCAAAAAGTTGTTTTGGACGAATGCGAGTTTATATTCCGAGGCGAAGCCGAGGAATAAATCGTATGGGTCCAAAACAACTTTTTGCCCTTTGGAACATAATGCACTATTATTGTATTGTAATAAATCACGTAAAATTATAAATATCAGTAGAAAAAATGATAATTACTTTTCTATTGATCGCTGGTTGCATAATAACTGAAGGATAATAATCATCTGGTTTCATGTTTTGCAAATTTTCGTGGAGGATGCTAATTTTTTTCATGTTGTCCCATCCAGCTGGTCTGTAAACAAATTTGAAAATTATGGTTTAAGTAGCAAAAAAGTATGCAAAATGTAATTTTCAGTGGTTCAGAAATTATTTTTGAAACTTAATTATCATCAGTGTGATAAGTTTTTACAAACTTATTTTTATATATTGTTATTAGAAGAATGAAAATTTTCTGGCATACGTAAAAGTCGTCGAAGTTTTTTTTTTATTTTGATGGTAAAATATTATTCTACAGAATATACGAGCTTTTAGAACGAATTTTAGAAATCGTAAAGGTTAATTTCATTATCGAACTATTTTTCGAAAAATTTAATTATTCGTCGGAATTTTTATACATACGTATAATTATTTACATATAAATCGAAAAATTTTACGGAAACTAGAAAATTTGGGCAGTTTTGCGAACATTAGGAGTTTTGCGATTTGAGAGACTTTTTTTTGAAAATTAGAAAAAAGTATATTTCGGATTACTACTGACATAAGTGTTTCTTTGCGAAATATCGAAGTATGAAAATTATAAATTCTGAGTTTTTGAATTTGGTTCTTTGATTATTCAGAATATTGAATACCATGAATTTCGGATTGAATTTGAAAACATTGGAACTTTATACTTTTTTAATGAGTTCTTGAAACTCACAAGTTTTATGTAACTATATATTAAGTTCCTTACATTTAAACGTTGGTTTTTAATTTTTCTACAAGAATTAAAATTTTTTTTTTCAACTTGAAAAATTTACCATGGTCGAGAACTGTTGAAATTCTTAAAACTCTAATCTGAATTTGCAAATCCACAAATATTTTTTCAACTTCAAAGTAAAGTACTGAAAATTTTTGAGAGCATTAAACATTTGAGAGCATCTTTTTTTGCATGAATCGTATTTTATCGTAACATATTGCACAATTTCAAATTT